>JAJJBR010000426.1:0-25904 GCA_022817965.1 Solanum lycopersicoides | reverse complement strand
TCGACGATTGTTCGTGTGCTATAGCACACCATTTTTGGGTGATCCGGATCCGACGTTAAAATGCCAAGTTTTTGTGCGTCCGTCCAAAGACTTGGCTATGCATTCGCTTTGGCACTCACGGCCATTCCGACCCATTTTCAAGGTCAAAATAGCCCCGAAGCGCGCATACCCCCATTTCGACGATTTTTCGTGTGCTATAGCACACCATTTTTTGGGTGATCCGGATCCACGACGAAAAAGTCCAAAATTTTTTGTAGACGTCCGTCCAAGACCTTGGATATGCATCCGTTGGCACTCACGCCATTCCGACCCTTTTCAAGATCCAAAATCCCTGAAGCGCGCATACCACCATTTCGACGATTTTCGTGTGCTATAGCAACCACCATTTTTGGGTGATCGGATCCACGACCCCCCCCCCTCAAAAGTGCCAACAAATTTTTGTGTGACGTCCGTCAAGACCTTGAGTATGCATTCGGTTGGCACTCACGGCATCCGCCCATTTTCAAAGGTCAAAATAGCCCAAAGCGCGCATACCCCATTGCATTTTCGTGTGCTAGCACTTGGTGCAAACCACTGTGCCAAAATTTTTTGTGGACGTCTGTCAAGACCTTGGCTATGCTGTCCGGTTGGCACTCAAGGCCATTCCCCATTTTCAAGGTCAAAATAGCCCCGAAGCCGCATACCCCCATTTCGACGATTTTTCGTGTTGCTATAGGCACACAATTTTTTTGGGTGAATCGGATCCCGAGTCAAAAGTGCCAAATTTATTGTGGACGTCGTCAAGACTTGGCTATGCATCGTTGGCTCACGCAATTCCAACACATTTCAAGTCAAAATAGCCCCGAAGCACGCATACCCCATTTTGACGATTTTTGATGTCTTACATCGGACCATTTTTTGGGTGATCGCGGATCCGAACGTCAAAGTGCCAAATAACTTTTGGTGACGTCCTGTCAAGACTTGCTATGCTCCGTTGGCATCACGGCATTTCCGACCCATTTTCAAGGTCAAATAGCCCCGAAGCGCGCATACCCCATTTCGATGATTTTTCGTGTGCTATAGCCACACATTTTTTGGGTGATCCGGATCCCGACGTCCAAAAATGCTCAATTTTTGTGGACGTCCGTACAAGACCTTGGCTATGCATCCGGTTGGCCTCACGGCCATTCCGACCATTTTCAGGTCAAAGCCCCAAAGGGCGCATACCCCCATTTCAGATTTTTCGTGTGCTATACCACCATTTTTGGTGATCCGATCCCGAGTCAAAAGTGCCAAAATTTTGTGAACGTCTCAAGCCCTTGGCTATGCATCCGGTTGGCACTCACGGCCATTCCGATCCATTTTCAAGGTCAAAATAGCCCCGAACGCGCATACCCATTTCGACGATTTTTTGTGTGCAATAGCAAAATTTTTGGGTGATCCGGATCCGACGTCAAAAGTGCCAAAAATTTTTTGTGACGTCGTCAAGACATTGGCTATGCATCCGTTGGCACTCACGCCATTCCGACCCATTTTCAAGGTCAAAAATAGCCCCGAAGCGCGCATACCCATTTCGACGATTTTTCGTGTGCATATACAGCAACCATTTTTGGGTGATCCGGATCCGACGTCAAAAGTCCAAAATATTTTGGTGACGTCCGTCAAGACCTTGGCTATGCATCTGTTGGACTCACGGCCATTCCGAACCCATTTTAAGGTAATAGCCCCGAAAGCGCGCATCCCCCATTTCGAGACATTTTTCGTGTGTATAGCACAACCATTTTTTGGTGATCCGGATCCCCGACGTCAAAGTGCCAACATTTTTGTGGGACGTCCGTCAGACCTTGGCTATGATCCGGTTGGCACTTCACGGCCATTTCCGACCATTTTCAAGGTCAAATAGCCGCCGAAGCGGCATACCCCATTTTCGACATTTTTCGTGTGCTATAGCACACCATTTTTTGGGTGTACGGATCCCGATCGTCAAAGTGCCAAATTTTTGTGGACGTCGTCAAGACTTGATTATGCATTCCGGTTGCACTCACGGCATCCGACCATTTCAAGGTCAAAATAGCCCCGAAGCCGCTACCCCCATTTCGAGATTTTTCGTGTGCTATAGCACATCCATTTTTTTGGGTGATCCGGATCCGCCACGTCAAAAGTGCAAAATTTTTGTGGACGTCCGTCAAGACTCTTGGCTATGCATCCAGTTGGCACTCCACGGCCATTCCGACCCATTTTCAAGATCAAAATACGCCCCGAGAGCGCAATAACCTCCTTTCGACAATTTTTTTCGTCGAGGCATAGCGCATCATTTTTGGGTGTTCCGGATCTCCGACTGTTCCACACCAGTGCCAAATTTCTTTTGGACCATGAAGCGCGTCACAGTACTCTTGGCTATGGCATCCGGACCCACTGTCGCTTTGGTGCGTTACTGCCCACGCTGTCGACGGCCCAATCCGACCCATTTTCAAGGTCAACACAAAAAAAATATAATGGTAGCCTGCTAAAATACTGCACACGACAGAAAATCCATCCGAACGCGCATATCGGGCGGGTAAAGCGGGCTCCTCCGAGTTGTCGAGAGGCGATTTTTTCCGTCTTTGACCATTGTGCTACCAAATATGGGTTCGGGCAATGGCGACCCCAATTTGGTTTTTGGGGTAGGTGCTCGGATGCGAGATTAGCCACGCGGTCTTGAGGAGACGCGTCCACTGAAATAATACTTCTTTGACGTTCGTGATTCCGGGATTCAGACGCCCAAAAAGGGTGTCTAGAAATGGTATAATAGCCTCAAAAGTGCGCACCACAAAATTATGTGGACGTCCGTGTCGAAATGGGGTATGCGCGCTTCGGGGCTATTTTGACCTTGAAAATGGGTCGGAATGGCCGTGAGGCCAACCGGATGCATAGCCAAGGTCTTGACGGACGTCCACAAAATTTTGGCACTTTTGACGTCGGGATCCGGATCACCCAAAAAATGGTGTGCTATAGCACACGAAAAATCGTCGAAATGGGGTATGCGCGCTTCCGGGCTATTTTGACCTTGAAAAGGTCGGAATGGCCGTGAGGCCAACCGGATGCATAGCCGTCTTGACGGACGTCCACAAAAATTTTTGGCACTTTTGACGTCGGGATCCGGATCACCCAAAAAATGGTGCTATAGCACACGAAAAATCGTCGAAATGGGGGTATGCGCGCTTCGGGGCTATTTTGACCTTGAAAATGGGTCGAATGGCCGTGAGTGCCAACCGGATGCATAGCCAAGGTCTTGACGGACGTCCACAAATTTTGGCACTTTTGACGTCGGGATCCGGATCACCCAAAAAATGGTGTGCTATAGCACACGAAAAATCGTCGAAATGGGGGTATGCGCGCTTCGGGGCTATTTTGACCTTGAAAATGGGTCGAATGGCCGTGAGTGCCAACCGGATGCATAGCGTCTTGACGGATCCACAAAAATTTTGGCACTTTTGACGTCGGGATCCGGATCACCCAAAAAATGGTGTGCTATAGCACACGAAAAATCATCGAAATGGGGGTATGCGCGCTTGGGGCTATTTTGACCTTGAAAATGGTCGAATGGCCGTGAGTGCCAACCGGATGCATAGCCAAGGTCTTGACGGACGTCCACAAAAATTTTGGCACTTTTGACGTCGGGATCCGGATCACCCAAAAATGGTGTGCTATAGCACACGAAAAATCGTCGAAATGGGGGTATGCGCGCTTCGGGCTATTTTGACCTTGAAAATGGGTCGAATGGCCGTGAGTGCCAACCGGATGCATAGCCAGGTCTTGACGGACGTCCACAAAAATTTTGGCACTTTTGACGTCGGGATCCGGATCACCCAAAAAATGGTGTGCTATAGCACACGAAAAATCGTCGAAATGGGGTATGCGCGCTTCGGGGCTATTTTGACCTTGAAAATGGGGAATGGCCGTGAGTGCCAACCGGATGCATAGCCAAGGTCTTGACGGACGTCCACAAAAATTTTTGGCACTTTTGACGTCGGGATCCGGATCACCCAAAAAATGGTGTGCTATAGCACACGAAAAATCGTCGAAATGGGGGTATGCGCGCTTCGGGGCTATTTTGACCTTGAAAATGGGTCGGAATGGCCGTGAGTGCCAACCGGATGCATAGCCAAGGTCTTGACGGACGTCCACAAAAATTTTGGCACTTTTGACGTCGGGATCCGGATCACCCAAAAAATGGTGTGCTATAGCACACGAAAAATCGTCGAAATGGGGTATGCGCTTCGGGGCTATTTTGACCTTGAAAATGGGTCGGAATGGCCGTGAGTGCCAACCGGATGCATAGCCAAGTCTTGACGGACGTCCACAAAATTTTTGGCACTTTTGACGTCGGGATCCGGATCACCCAAAAAATGGTGTGCTATAGCACACGAAAAATCATCGAAATGGGGGTATGCGCGCTTCGGGGCTATTTTGACCTTGAAAATGGGTCGGAATGGCCGTGAGTGCCAACCGGATGCATAGCCAAGGTCTTGACGGACGTCCACAAAAATTTTTGGCACTTTTGACGTCGGATCCGGATCACCCAAAAAATGGTGTCTATAGCACACGAAAAATCGTCGAAATGGGGTATGCGCGCTTCGGGCTATTTTGACCTTGAAAATGGGTCGGAATGGCCGTGAGTGCCAACCGGATGCATAGCCAAGGTCTTGACGGACGTCCACAAAATTTTGGCACTTTTGACGTCGGGATCCGGATCACCCAAAAAATGGTGTGCTATAGCACACGAAAAATCGTCGAAATGGGGTATGCGCGCTTCGGGGCTATTTTGACCTTGAAAATGGGTCGGAATGGCCGTGAGTGCCAACCGGATGCATAGCCAAGGTCTTGACGGACGTCCACAAAAATTTTGGCACTTTTGACGTCGGGATCCGGATCACCCAAAAAATGGTGTGCTATAGCACACGAAAAATCATCGAAATGGGGTATGCGCGCTTCGGGGCTATTTTGACCTTGAAAATGGGTCGGAATGGCCGTGAGCCAACCGGATGCATAGCCAAGGTCTTGACGGACGTCCACAAAAAATTTGGCACTTTTGACGTCGGATCCGGATCACCCAAAAAATGGTGTGCTATAGCACACGAAAAATCGTCGAAATGGGGGTATGCGCTTCGGGGCTATTTTGACCTTGAAAATGGGTCGGAATGGCCGTGAGTGCCAACCGGATGCATAGCCAAGGTCTTGACGGACGTCCACAAAATATTTGGCACTTTTGACGTCGGGATCCGGATCACCCAAAAAATGGTGTGCTATAGCACACGAAAAATCGTCGAAATGGGGTATGCGCGCTTCGGGCTATTTTGACCTTGAAAATGGGTCGGAATGGCCGTGAGTGCCAACCGGATGCATAGCCAAGGTCTTGACGGACGTCCACAAAAATTTTGGCACTTTTGACGTCGGGATCCGGATCACCCAAAAAATGGTGTGCTATAGCACACGAAAAATCGTCGAAATGGGGGTATGCGCGCTTCGGGGCTATTTTGACCTTGAAAATGGGTCGGAATGGCCGTGAGTGCCAACCGGATGCATAGCCAAGGTCTTGACGGACGTCCACAAAAATTTTGGCACTTTTGACGTCGGGATCCGGATCACCCAAAAAATGGTGTGCTATAGCACACGAAAAATCGTCGAAATGGGGGTATGCGCGCTTCGGGGCTATTTTGACCTTGAAAATGGGTCGGAATGGCCGTGAGTGCCAACCGGATGCATAGCCAAGGTCTTGACGGACGTCCACAAAAATTTGGCACTTTTGACGTCGGGATCCGGATCACCCAAAAAATGGAAAAATCGTCGAAATGGGGTATGCGCGCTTCGGGGCTATTTTGACCTTGAAAATGGGTCGGATGGCCGTGAGTGCCAACCGGATGCATAGCCAAGGTCTTGACGGACGTCCACAAAAATTTTTGGCACTTTTGACGTCGGGATCCGGATCACCCAAAAATGGTGTGCTATAGCACACGAAAAATCGTCGAAATGGGGTATGCGCGCTTCGGGCTATTTTGACCTTGAAAATGGGTCGGAATGGCCGTGAGGGCCAACCGGATGCATAGCCAAGGTCTTGACGGACGTCCACAAAAATTTTGGCACTTTTGACGTCGGGATCCGGATCACCCAAAAATGTGTATAGCACACGAAAAATCGTCGAAATGGGGTATGCGCGCTTCGGGGCTATTTTGACCTTGAAAATGGGTCGGAATGGCCGTGAGTGCCAACCGATGCATAGCCAAGGTCTTGACGGCGTCCACAAAAATTTTGGCACTTTTGACGTCGGGATCCGGATCACCCAAAAATGGTGTGCTATAGCACACGAAAAATCGTCGAAATGGGGTATGCGCGCTTCGGGGCTATTTTGACCTTGAAAATGGTCGGAATGGCCGTGAGTGCCAACCGGATGCATCCAAGGTCTTGACGGACGTCCACAAAAATTTGGCACTTTTGACGTCGGGATCCGGATCACCCAAAAAATGGTGTGCTATAGCACACGAAAAATCGTCGAAATGGGGGTATGCGCGCTTCGGGGCTATTTTGACCTTGAAAATGGGTCGGAATGGCCGTGAGTGCCAACCGATGCATAGCCAAGGTCTTGACGGACGTCCACAAAAATTTTTGGCACTTTTGACGTCGGGATCCGGATCACCCAAAAATGGTGTGCTATAGCACAGAAAAATCGTCGAAATGGGGGTATGCGCCTTCGGGGCTATTTTGACCTTGAAAATGGGTCGGAATGGCCGTGAGGCCAACCGGATGCATAGCCAAGGTCTTGACGGACGTCCAAAAAATTTTGGCACTTTTGACGTCGGATCCGGATCACCCAAAAAATGGTGTGCTATAGCACACGAAAAATCGTCGAAATGGGGGTATGCGCGCTTCGGGGCTATTTTGACCTTGAAAATGGGTCGGAATGGCCGTGAGTGCCAACCGGATGCATAGCCAAGGTCTTGACGGACGGCACTTTTGACGTCGGGATCCGGATCACCCAAAAAATGGTGTGCTATAGCACACGAAAAATATTGAAATGGGGGTATGCGCGCTTCGGGGCTATTTTGACTTGAAAATGGGTGGAATGGCCGTGAGTGCCAACGGATGCATAGCCAAGGTCTTGACGGACGTCCACAAAAATTTTGGCACTTTTGACGTCGGATCCGATCACCCAAAAATGGTGTGCTATAGCACACGAAAAAATCATCGAAATGCGGGTGATCCGGATCCCGATGGCAAAAGTGCCAAAATTTTTGTGGACGTCCGTCAAGACCTTGGCTATGCATCGATTGGCACTCACGGCCATTCCGACCCATTTTCAAGGTCAAAATAGCCCCGAAGCGCGCATACCCCCATTTCGACGATTTTTCGTGTGCTATAGCACACCATTTTTGGGTGATCCGGATCACGACGTCAAAAGTGCCAAAAATTTTTGTAGACGTCCGTCAAGACCTTGGCTATGCATCTGGTTGGCCTCACGGCCATTCCGACCCATTTTCAAGGTAAAATTCCCTGAAGCGCGCATACCCCCATTTCGATGATTTTCGTTGCTATAGCACACCATTTTTGGGTGATCTAATCCCGATGTCAAAAGTGCCAAAAATTTTTGTGGACGCCGTCAAGACCTTGGCTATGCATCCGGTTGGCAGAAGGTCAAAATAGCCCGAAGAAACGCGCATACCCCATTTCGACGTCAAAAGTGCAAAAATTTTTTGTGGACGTCCGTCAAGACCTTGGCTATGCATCCGGTTGGCACTCAAGGCCATTCCGGCCCATTTTCAAGGTCAAAATAGCCCCGAAGCACGCATACCCCCATTTCGATGATTTTTCGTGTGCTATAGCACACCATTTTTGGGTGATCCGGATCCGATGTCAAAAGTGCCAAAATTTTTGTGGACGTCCGTCAAGACGTTGGCTATGCATCCGGTTGGCCTCACCACCATTCCGACCCATTTTCAAGGTCAAAATAGCACTGAAGCGCGCATACCCCCATTTCGACGATTTTTCGTGTGCTATAGCATACCATTTTTTGGGTGATCCGGATCCCGACGTCAAAAGTGCCAAAAACTTTTGTGGACGTCCGTCAAGACCTTGGCTATGTCCGATTGGCAGTCACGCCTATTCTGACCCATTTTCAAGGTAAACATAGCCCGAAGCGCGCATACCCCCATTTCGATGATTTTTTCGTGTGCTATAGCACACCATTTTGGGTGATCCGGATCCGACGTCAAAAAGTGCCAAATTTTTTGTGGACGTCCGTCAAGACCTTGGCTATGCATCTTGGTTGGTACTCACGGCCATTCCGACCCATTTTCAAGTCAAAAGACCCCGAAGTGCGCATACCCCCATTTCAACGATTTTCGTGTGCTATAGCACACCATTTTTGGGTGATCCGGATCCCGATGTCAAAAGTGCCAAAAAAATTTGTGGACGTCCGTCAAGACCTTGGCTATGCATCCGGTTGGCACTCACGGCCATTCCGATCCATTTTCAAGGTCAAAATAGCCCCGAAGCGCGCATACCCCCATTTCGACGATTTTTCGTGTGCTATAGCACACCATTTTTGGGTGATCCGGATCCCGACGTCAAAAGTGCCAAAAACTTTTGTGGACGTTCGTCAAGACCTTGGCTATGCATCCGGTTGGTCCTCACGGCCATTCCGACCCATTTTCAAGGTCAAAATAGCCCCGAAGCACGCATACCCCCATTTCGACGATTTTTCGTGTGCTATAGCACACCATTTTTTGGGTGATCCGGATCCCGACGTCAAAAGTGCCAAAAATTTTTGTGGACGTCCGTCAAGACCTTGGCTATGCATTCGGTTGGCACTGCATCCGGTTGGAACTCACGGCCATTCCGACCCATTTTCAAGGTCAAAATAGCCCGAAGCGCGCATACCCCCATTTCGACGATTTTTCGTGTGGTATAGCACACCATTTTTTGGGTGATCCGGATCCCGACGTCAAAAGTGCCAAACTTTTTTGTGGACGTCCGTCAAGACCTTGGCTATGCATCCGGTTGGCACTCACGGCCATTCCGACCCATTTTCAAGGTCAAAATAGGCACGAAGCGCGCATACCCCATTTCGACGATTTTTCGTGTGCTATAGCACACCATTTTTGGGTGATCCGGATCCCGACGTCAAAAGTGCCAAAAATTTTTGTGGACGTCCGTCAAGAACTTAGCTATGCATCCGGTTGGCAGTCACGGCCAATCCGACCCATTTTCAAGGTCAAAATAGCCCCGAAGCGCGCATAGCCCTATTTCGACGATTTTTCGTGTGCTATAGCACACCATTTTTTGGGTGATCCGGATCCCGACGTCAAAAGTGCCAAAATTTTTTGTGGACGTCCGTCAAGACCTTGGCTATGCATCCAGTTGGCACTCACGGCCATTTCTGTCACGACTGGAATCTAGACCCCAGACGAGACCGGCGTCGTTGACCTCTCAGAGGTCGCAGACAAGCCTACTTACGTCATTCTTACTTTACATAGGTTAATTTTAGTGGAAAATTTGAAACTTTTCGTTTCTAAACATTACTTACTAAACTTTGTTTATACGTTCGTAATTCGTTCAACATCAACCATCTAAACATTAAGAGATAATCAAATGAAAGAAATAGTTCAATAACATAATCGTATAATTGCCAAAATGGCATCCATACATAGTCTGAATAAAATAAGAAAGAAACGCTAGTGGAACATGCTCCACTAGCTCAACTCCTAAACTAAGCTAGAACATAAACAGTAGCATCCTCGAAAGCATGAGGACCTACCAAAAACCGGATGAATGCTGGACGTCCGGATAACTGCAGCGATGATCCTGTAGCTCTACCGTCCACATGTGCCTGCACCTAAAATAGTAGAGTTTGTATAGGGTTAGTACACACTTGTACTAAGTATGGGTATATGCAAGCACACACCAAGGACATGCATGAGAAAGAATAGCTCTTTCCTAACAACATGATTTTTGGAAGTCAAGTCAGTGGACTTGCCAAATTGAGATTAGGAAAGTTTCCAAATTTGGATTAGGAAAGTAAGTGAACTTTCCAAATTTGGATTAGGAAAGTGATACCATGAGAATAACATACATCATCATACTTTTCACATTTGCACACAGCACATAACATTTACACATAGCACATATCATATAGCATACAATACATTTTACATGTAGCACATAACTTCTTTCATATCATTTATTCATATACCATGAGACTTTGGAATCATGGACTTTACATTAAGACATCCCAGAAATGAGGGCTCAACATATGGGACCTCAACTAGGGAGTCTTCATTAGCAAACACAGAGTCTGCTTCATTCATTCATACGTACTTCATTTCATTTCGTTCATAGTCCAGTGTAACCACCGGTTATACCTAGGATGTAGTTTAAGACTTTCATTAGGTTCGTTGTGCAATGACCAAGAATGACCTAATGTCATTACTTGAATCTAACTCACCTTTGATTATCCTATCCTAACACCTTTGGTATTCATTCATTTCATTATGTGCATCATTTGAGGCTGGCCTCATTCATTCATTGGGAACTTTAACTTTAACCGACATAGATCATGTGAGCATCATGAAATCCAGTGTCTCCCCCACACCGAAAAGAGGTGGAATCACCGGCCAAAGTGACCCAAAAACATGCTAGCGTACATGGGAATTTAACCCCGCCAGATCCCTATATTGGCAGTATAGGTTCAAAGACTAGGAGATATAAGGAGACCCATACCCGGCAAGCCGGACAGTCTCATCTCATGAGAGTTACGTGAACCTCCGCCCTTCCCGAAAGAAGGCATCACCGCTCATAGCTAGTCTATCGGTGCTCAGTATAAAGTTCCATTTCATTCATCTCATACGTCATGGAAGTTGGCTTCTAGTATGAGGACATCATAGCTCAATAGATGATTTCTCATCTCATCATTAGTATTAAGTGTGTTAATCTCAATACTTTTATTTGAGTGTTCATAGAGACTTGTCTCTTCATTATCTTACACTCTCATAGGTGAGTACGTGTTGGTAACATTTACTTAGGCTCATTTGAGATTGTTCTCATCATTTACATTTGCCTCATATCATGTTGTCACCTCATTCATTATCATTAGCACCTTTGCTTTTCATAGTTACTCACCTCTTATTATGTAAATGTTCATTTCATCATTTCATTGTTCATCTTATCATATGCCAATGTACTTGGCCATTTAGAGTATTTACACTCATACTTAACCCTTCTAGGGTTCATCATTTCATTTCATACGTCTTAGGATCACTTACTTTTGAACGTATGTTAGACTTATGAGTCTATACACACAAGCCATGAGGCTTCATTCGTAGTTCATTAAGTAATTCTTACATTCCTAAGATTATGTAGTACAAGACTTATGTATCTTGTAGTTATGCCAAGATCTTGAATTAGATCTAAGTAGGTGGAATTATTCTTATATGTTTTGTTCACGTATGATTTATGTATCAATACGGAAGGTTGGGCAAGGAATCCCAAGTCTTGAATCAATTGAATGTCATTTACATTAATAATAGATTTTATACTAATAGTCATGACATTTTAACTCTAAGTCAAAACACAATGTTTACATTGAAGGTTTACTTTTCTACTAAAAATCTCTCTTGTGTTGGCCGAGGGGTTGGGGGTTCAAGCCCCCACAACCCCATTTTCGTTTTTCTTTAATATATTTCGGTTCATGTGAGGCTTTGGGACCCGAGGTCGAGTCCCCTCAGCCACACTAAATTATCTTCTAATTTCCCCTCCCTTCCATTCGCTTAGGCCGAGAGGTTGTGGGTTCGAACCCCCACAACCTCTTTATTTATTCTCCTTTTTAAAAGTTGACTTATTTGAGTTGACTATGAGGTTGTGGGGTCGAGTCCCCACAGCCTCATTTTATTTTTATATTATCTCCCTCATCCGCATAGAGGTCGTGGTTTCGAATCCCACGCCTCTCAAAACTTTTTCTTCATTTTTCCTTTCCTTGTTTTCTAACCGAGAGGGTGTGGGTTCGAATCCCACCCCTCTCATTTCTTGTTTTCTTTTTCTTCACTCTTATTCCCCAGCCACCATAGGTTCGAATCCCCCTCACCACACGAATTTCTTCTTCTTTAATTAAACCATTTTTTTTTATTTTTAAAGGGATGAGGTCTCGGGTTCGACCCTCAAAGACCTCACCTTATTTCCTTATTTTTATTGGCATTTGAAACATCTTAGTTTGGTAGAGACATATTAACAAAATGCTGGAAATTCAAAGTAATCTTCTTTACTCATTTTTTTTTATCTCCATTTGTTAGTAGATTCATAGGACAATACATTATACGTTTGGTACGTCCGTTAATAAAAAAAATTCACGAACTTTTAACCAAAATGCTTACTCCTCAATTCAGCCACACTTCATGTCACATGAACATCACATTTTACATCAATTAGTGTACATAAAACAACCAACAAAACATTAACAAAATCCAGCCCCTAGGCCGAGACTCAAACATGCCAAACACATTTTGTTTCTTTTTTAATTCAAACACACACACACATGGTTGTCTTTTCATGAATTAACGTACATCCAATACAATAATATTCAGCACAAACATCACATAATCCTAAGTCTACCAGCATTCATACCAACCTAAATTCGTTGGGAGCTAATGACAGGGACATGCAATAGGGGATACAACCTTAGTTTTTGAACCGAATTTAATGAGTCCTAGGGGTCTCTTGGGAAAGGGACCAAGAGTAAGAAGACCCATACCTTTGTTTTCTTGTTAGATGTTCAAAATGCTGCCCAAGAACTCCTCCACAAATCAGTCCAAACGCTCACACTCACACCTCACTCGACTAGCATAGTATGTTTTGCTTAACGTTACCGAATTTCTTTCTCTTTTGTGTTTTGCTTGTGAATTCTTCAAGCATGAAGATTTTTTTTTTGTTTTCTTCGGACTTTTGTTCACGTTTGCAGCCAGAGAGTGTGTGAGAAAGAGAGAGAGAAATCGTGCAAGAGAGTGTGGGGAAATGGGAGATAGAAGTCTAGTGTAGGTAGGACTTTGTGGGTTTGAATTAGTCAATTTATTAATTAATAAAAATTAATAAAAAATGTGATTTCTTTTTCCTAAATCAGATATTACTAATTATTTATTAAAACTAAATTAACACCTTAAAATAAAAGCAAGTTAAATCTTGGTGTTAGTGGGGTTCGAACCCGGGTGACCCCATTTTGCGAAAATGGGTCACTTCGGGTTGCCCCACCCGATTTTTTTTTTTTAACTTAATTAATTAAATAATTAATTACTCAGGGTAATTACAATATTACCCTTGGCATGGAAAAGACCATTTTACCCTTGGACCCTCAAAACTTAAAATTTCTTCTTTTGAGTCCGGTAAAAACTCTTTCGATTAAACCTTCATTTTCGTGAGCCTCACATGGTTGGTTCCAACCTTTCCAAGCTCAATTAACTCCCCAAGTTAGTTGGCTTGGTCGTAGTAAGGGTTCTGAGGTCTGGTTCTACGCGTATCAATACGTGTGGACCTTGGTCTAATCACAAGCATTCTTGAAAAACCTAAGTCTTGGTCCTATTCGTTTTTAGGGTTGTTACATTTCCGACCCATTTTCAAGGTCAAAATAGCCCCGAAGCGCGTATACCCCCATTTCAATGATTTTTCGTGTGTTATAGCAAACCATTTTTTGGGTGATTCGGATCCCGACGTCAAAAGTGCCACAATTTTTTGTGGACGTCCATCAAGACCTTGGCTATGCATCCGCTTGGCACTCACGGCCATTCCGACCCATTTTCAAGATCAAAATAGCCCCGAAGCGCGCATACCCCCATTTCGACGATTTTTTGTGTGCTATAGCACACCAATTTTGGGTGATCCGGATCCCGACATCAAAAGTACAAAAAAATTTTGTGGACATCCGTCAAGACCTTGGCTAAACATCCGGTTGGAACTCACGGCCAATCCGACCCATTTTCAAGGTAAAAATAGCCCCGAAGCGCGCATACCCCTATTTCGACGATTTTTCGTGTGCTATAGCACACCATTTTTTGGGTGATCCGAATCTCGACGTCAGAAGTGCCAAATTTTTTTGTGGACGTCCGTCAAGACCTTGGCTATGCATCCGGTTGGCACTCACGGCCATTCCAACCCATTTTCAAGGTCAAAATAGCCCCGAAGCAGGCATACCCCATTTCGACGATTTTTCGTTGCTATAGCACATCATTTTTTGGGTGATCCGGATCCCGATGTCAAAAGTGCCAAAAGTTTTTGTGGACGTCCGTCAAGACCTTGGCTATGCATCCGCTTGGCACTCACGGCCATTCCGACCCATTTTCAAGATCAAAATAGCCCCGAAGCGCGCATACCCCTATTTCGACGATTTTTCATGTGCTATAGCACACCATTTTTGGGTGATCCGGATCCCGACGTTAAAAGTGCCAAAAATTTTGTGAACGTCCGTCAAGACGTTGGCTATGCATGAGTTGTCCCTCCCGGCCATTCCGACCCATTTTCAAGGTAAAATAGCCCCGAAGCGCACATACCCCCATTTCGACGATTTTTCGTGTGCTATAGCACACCATTTTTTGGGTGATCCGATCCCGACGTCAAAAGTGCCAAAAAAATTTTGTGGACGTCCGTCAAGACCTTGGCTATGCATCCGGTTGGCACTCACGGCCATTCCGACCCATTTTCAAGGTCAAAATAGCCCCGAAGCACGCATACCCCTATTTCGATGATTTTTCGTGTGCTATAGCACACCATTTTTTGGGTGATCCGGATCCCGATGTCAAAAGTGCCAAAAATTTTGTGGACGTCCGTCAAGACGTTGGCTATGCATCCGGTTGTCCTCACGGCCATTCCGACCCATTTTCAAGGTCAAAATAGCCCCGAAGCGCGCATACCCCATTTTCGATGATTTTTCATATGCTATACCACACCATTTTTTGGGTGATCCGGATCCCGACGTCAAAAGTGCCAATAAATTTTGTGGACGTCCGTCAAGACATTGGCTATGCATCCGGTTGGCCATCATGGCCATTCCGACCATTTTCAAGGTCAAAATAGCCCCGAAGCGCGCATACCCCATTTCGACGATTTTTCGTGTGCTATAGCACACCATTTTTTGGGTGATCCGGATCCCTACGTCAAAAGTGCCAAAAAATTTTGTGGACGTCCGTGAAGACGTTGACTATGCATCCGGTTGGCCCTCACGCCATTCCGACCATTTTCAAGGTCAAAATAGCCCGAAGCGCGCATACCCCCATTTCGATGATTTTTCGTGTGCTATAGCACACTATTTTTGGGTGATCCGGATCCCGACGTCAAAAGTGCCAAAAAATTTTGTGGACGTCCGTCAAGACATTGGATATGCATCCGGTTGTCCCTCACGGCCATTCCGACCCATTTTCAAGGTCAAAATAGCCCCGAAGCGCGCATACCCCCATTTCGTTGATTTTTCGTGTGCTATAGCACACCATTTTTTGGGTGATCCGGATCCCGACGTCAAAAGTGCCAAATTTTTGTGGACGTCCATCAAGACGTTGGCTATGCATCCGGTTGGACCTCACGGCCATTCCGACCCATTTTCAAGTCAAAATAGCCCCGAAACGCGCATACCCCATTTCGACGATTTTTCGTGTGCTATAGCACACCATTTTTTGGATGATCCGGATCCCGACGTCAAAAGTGCCAAAATTTTTTGTGGACGTCCGTCAAGACGTTGGCTATGCATCGGTTGTCCCTCACGGCCATTCCGACCCATTTTCAAGTCAAAATAGCCCCGAAGCGTGCATACCCCCATTTTGATGATTTTTCGTGTGCAATAGCCACCATTTTTTAGGTGATCCGATCCCGACGTCAAAAGTGCCAAAAATTTTGTGGACGTCCGTCAAGACGTTGGCTATGCATCCGGTTGGCCCTCACGGCCATTCCGACCCATTTTCAAGGTTAAAATAGCCCCGAAGCGCGCATACCCCATTTCGACGATTTTTCGTGTGCTATAGCACACCATTTTTTGGGTTATCCAGATCCCGACGTCAAAAGTGCCAAAAATTTTGTGGACGTCCGTCAAGACGTTGGATATGCATCCGGTTGGCCCTCACGGCCATTCCGACCCATTTTCAAGGTCAAAATAGCCCCGAAGCGCGCATACCCCATTTTGAATATTTTTCGTGTGCTATAGCACACCATTTTTTGGATGATCCGGATCCCGACGTCAAAAGTGCCAAAATTTTTTGTGGACGTCCGTCAAGACGTTGGCTATGCATGCGGTTGTCCCTCACGGCCATTCCGACCCATTTTCAACGTCAAAATAGCCCCGAAGCGTGCATACCCCCATTTTGATGATTTTTCGTGTGCAATAGCCCACCATTTTTTAGGTGATCCGAATCCCGACGTCAAAAGTGCCAATAAATTTTGTGGACGTCCGTCAAGACGTTGGCTATGCATCCGGTTGGCCCTCACGGCCATTCCGACCCATTTTCAAGGTTAAAATAGCCCCGAAGCGCGCATACCACCATTTCGACGATTTTTCGTGTGCTATAGCACACCATTTTTTGGGTGATCCAGATCCCGACGTCAAAAGTGCCAAAATTTTTTGTGGACGTCCGTAAAGACGTTGGATATGCATCCGGTTGGCCCTCACGGCCATTCCGACCCATTTTCAAGGTCAAAATAGCCCCGAAGCGCGCATACCCCATTTTGAAGATTTTTCGTGTGATATAGCACACTATTTTTGGGGTGATCCGGATCTCGACGTCAAAAGTGCCAAAAAATTTGTGGACGTCCGTCAAGACATTGTCTACGCATCCGGTTGGCCCTCACGGCTATTCCGACCCATTTTCAAGGTCAAAATAGCCCCGAAGCGCGCATACCCCCATTTCGACGATTTTTCGTGTGCTATAGCACACCATTTTTTGGGTGATCCGGATCCCGACATCAAAAGTGACAAAAAATTTTGTGGACTTCCTTCAATTCCACATTTTGAAATACCGAGGTCTTGTGATAAGACTTCAATTCAGCAGGGTATGACGGACCCCATGACGGGGCGTCACAGGCGCGGCGGGACGTCAAGGTCTCCGTCGTGCCAGCCTTGGTGCCGTGGGACAAACCTCCGCCTGCACAAGTCTCTGACCAACGTGACGGATGTGCAGGACGGAGGGATGTCAGCCCGTCACGCTCACGACGGACCGTCGTGCCATCCTTGGTGTCTGGGAAGAAAACCTCCGCCTGCACAAGTCTCTGACCAACGTGACGGATGTGCAGGACGGAGGGATGTTAGTCCGTCACGCCCACGACGGACCGTCGTCGGGGATCCATCTTGGAGGGCCTGTGGCAGTTTCGGAAAAGTTAGTTTTTAGTTAGTTAATTAATTAAGTGTCTTAGGGGTAATTAGGGGTTTAAGAGAGACTAATTAAGTGACTTAAGACCCCACTATAAATACCCAACCCTCATTAGCCTAATCATTCTCTCAAAAACAAAACTCTCTTCCTTCTCTCTACTTTCTCTCTCTATTGGAAGACTCCATTGGAGATCAACTTGGGGAGATCATTGGGGGCTGGTTTACCACGAAATTCACCATCAAAACGTCATCAAACCTTAAGGTATGGGATCTAATTCACCTTTGAGATTCTTTCCTCAAATGGTTCCTTCAAAGCTTTTTCCAAAAAGTTGAGTTTCTTATGGGTTTCATCCAAATCCGAATTTGATCATGTGAATTGAGTTAATTATGTATTCTTTGGGTTAGAATTAATAGATTATCATGAATTGTAACTTGATTATGGTTAATTGATGTAGTTTGATCTAGATTGTGGGTGATGACCCCTAACCCTTAACCCTAAATGTTGAATTGATATGGAATAGGTTGAGTTTAATAGAATTGATCTCATAATTAGTTAAATGGTCTTTAATGATTGATATTGCATTGATTATGGGTCTATTATGATGAATTGAAGTTCTTCACACCTATGTTCTTGAATATTGAACCTTAGTCAAGAAGATACCTTAGAGATCATGCTACTAAGCTTTGATGTAGTATTGCTTCATAATATAGAGCTTCTCCTTGATTAGTTCTTGTGAATTATTATTGCATTACATTGACGTGATGATCTAAGATTTGGTTGATCTATGAGTTAATGGTATGGTCCTTTATTGATGGATTATGGAGGAGTATGGGTAAGTCTTGATGATCCTAGCCTTTACTTCAACTTATGGTTAATTGTCATCATGTGATAATGTTATGATGAAGTATGCTTTGATTGATGTGATAAGTTGATATGATACATGAACTTATATGCTTAGGTTGGTTGTGAGGTTGCTAGAAGTAATGTAATATAGGGAAGTTGTATGATGTGCCCTATTATGATGAGATGTACGAGGGTTAACTTCACCTATTTGAATTGTTAATGAAAGGACTAATTCTCATTACAATTCATATTGATCTATAATGATGATATACAAGGGATTGACCCTTATATCTAATTAAATTGAAGAAGATTTAATAAATATTAAAGACTTCTCTAAAAAGGGGACTTAGCTTAGCACCGAGCGAACTTGACATTGAGAGGTGTTGACTTCCCTTAGAGGAATATTCACCATTTGTTCTTTATAGAGTGTTGACTTCCCTTAGAGGAATATCACCTATGGATCTATATGAGTGTTGACTTCCCTTAGAGGAATACTCACTTATAGATCTACATGAAGTGTTGACTTTCCTTGAGAAATATTCACTCATGAATTCTCATGAGGTGAGGCCCCATTACCGAATGGTATATAGAGGAAATACCTATCTCTTAGTTCTTGAACTATGTTGCCACCATAGGATACTAGCTAGTGGATCCACCTAGATAGCTATGTTTACATTAGGTTCTACCTTGGCCGGTAGACCACCTTCCATCGGTGTAAGGTTTCATAACACCGGATTCCACATTCGATTATGTGGTCTATGTCGGTTAAGGCAAATGTTCCCTAAACTAAAATGAATGAATAAGATATAGGCTAATCAAAGTAACTTGAGAGGTTGGCTATAGCTTAGGTAGGGGTATGGGACTCTACCTACGCCTTGCACTAGTTTGCCTTGATAGGAACTTTGAGAGGTCAATATTATGCATGTAAAGCGATGGTATAATGTAAATGGTTTGTATGTTGAATAACATGCTTATGAATATAATGTTGTCGTCTTTGCTTGACGAAGGACGTATTATGATATGAAGAGTATGTTGGTAAGTAAATTGCTAATTGTAGGCTTGGTAGGTTACTTGATTGAGTAGGAGACATGGTAATTTTACTTGATCATTGCACTTGTGACTTATTGAAGGTTATCATTAGTATACTTTGCTTTGCTATGGTCTAATTGCATATTTAGTCTATTATGTTTTCATAAATGTCCCTTTTTAAATATATTTGATTGGTAATTGTATATGAGATTTCATACTTAGTACATGTGGAGTACTAATCCCTTTTCTTTCCCTTTTTCCCAAACATTTTAGGTTCGGGTCGTTGAGCTTGATCCAAATTGCTAGGAAGGAAGACTTGGGTATTTTGCCATCCAAGTGGTAGGTCCTCACTCTCTCGAGGACGTGGCCGATATCTCTCTTATATGATGTGTAGTTACTATGATTCTATGTTGACTCCTTTATTCTCTTGAGACTATGTAGTAGACAGCCTATATGCGGCTTCTTTCATTTGATGTAGGGCTATGCCCAAAGACTTATTGTAATCGATAGATGGTTTATGAGATGAGACGGTTTTATGACTATTATTTTCTAAATATATAAGTGTATGAAATAAAAGTAGAAGACTAAGTAATCTTCGTATATGAACAAGTCTATGTATACTTGATATATATAATGATGTGTATGTAGAGGTCTATGTAAACCTCCGAGTAGTTTAGATAAAAAGTTTTTAATTCTTTCACATTTTTAGATCGATGAATGCTATGACGAAGCTAAGAGGCTTGTCTTAGTCCTCCGAGAGGACGACGACGCCGGTTACGTCTAGGGGGTAAACCCGGATGTGACAAACTTGGTATCAGAGCATGAGGTTGAAAATCCTTGATGTTAACGTCTCTCTCTCAACCACGTTATTTAAGTTTGTATTCATAATTGTGAAGCGCGCCACACTTATGAATAGGAACTTATTTGGTGATTAGGAATCATTCTCATTGTTGGAAATCCATATCGTGCCCCTAGAATGTACGTCGTAGATGCTTTCGCCTGAACCTTGTGTTTTGGTTATAGGAGATGAATACTAGAAGAAATGCGGCTCGAAGACTTGAGGAAGAGATGGCTGCTGCAGGAATTCCTCGTGATGAACCTGCTCCTCCTCTTGAAGAGGTTGCTATTGATGACCAGGTTCCTGCAGATCCTCCACCGATGACAGAAGCTCAGATGAGAGCTATTATTGCTCAAATGGCTCAAGCCATGACTACTCAAGCTCAAGCCGCAACCGTGCAAGCCCAAGCTATGACTGCTCAAGCCAATAGGGATTTGGCACCTAGAGCCCATGAACAGACTATGGCCTCCAGACTTAGGGATTTCACTCAAATGAATCCTCCTGTCTTCTATGGGTCGAAGGTTGATGAAGACCCTCAGGAATTTATTGAGGAGGTTCACAAGATTTTGTGTGCTATGGGGCTGTCATCTAGCGAGAATGCTGAGTTGGCCTCATACCAACTCAAGGATGTCGCTCAGATATGGTATGCGCAATGGAAGGACAACAGGCCACTTGGAAGTGGGTTAGTGACGTGGGAGTTATTCAAAGGAGCCTTCATTGATCGGTTCTTCCCGAGAGAGATGAGGGAAACGAAGGTGGTGGAATTCATCAATCTCCGCCAAGGGACGATGAGTGTTCATGAGTATTCTCTGGAATTTACTCAATTGGCCAAATATGCTCCGTCTTTGGTCTCCGACCCTAGAGACGAAATGAGTCGATATGTGACAGGTATATCGGACGAATTACAAGAGGAGTGTCAATCGGCTATGCTACATGATAACATGAACATTGGTCGTCTCATGGTGCATGCAAGAAGGGTTGAGGAGGCTAGAGCAAAAAGGAAGGATAAGGATAAGGACTTAAGAAGGACAAGGTCTTATGAGAATGAAACTACTAAAGATAGGTTTGGAATTCAAGACAAGCCTAGATTCAAGAAGAGGTTCTCAAACCACGTTCCATCCAAATTTCCCAAGACTAGGGATCCAAAAGCCCCTAGACCAAAAGTTACAAAGGAAAGGGTGGAAGCTCATCTAATGAGAAGCCTACATGTTCTAAGTGTGGGAAGGGTCACTATGGAGAATGTTTGATAGGAACGGGGATTTGCTTTGGATGCGGGAAAAGTGGTCATCGAGTTCGAGATTGTCCTAATGCTAAGGGACAAGAAAAAGGTGGTCAACCAAGTGGTTCTAATAATGCTCCAAAAAGAACCGTTTTTATGCTCTTCGTACGAGAGATGACCAAGAGGCCTCTCCCGATGTGGTGACTGGTATGTTACAAATCTTTGCCATTGATGTGTATGCATTACTTGATCCGGGTGCTACTTTGTCTTTCGTTACTCCCTTAGTAGCTAAGAAGTTTAGTACATTACCCGATGTTTTGCATGAACCTATTTTGGTGTCTACTCCGGTGGGTGAGACAGTGGTAGCAAAAAGAGTCTATCGAAATTGTCCTATTTCTATGCCTCATAGAGTTTTTCATATTGATCTAGTTGAGCTAGACATGCTTGATTTTGATGTCATATTAGGTATGGATTGGTTGCATGCTAGTTTCGCTTCCATCGATTGTAGGACTAGAGTTGTGAGGTTTTGTTTCCCAAATGAACCCGTCATAGAGTGGAAGGGTGGCAGTTCTCTTCCTAGAGGTCGTTTCATATCATGCCTAAAGGCGTGGAAGATGATCTCGAAGGGATGTCTCTACCATATTGTGAGAGTCCAAGAAGTGGATTCCGAAATTCCTCCTATTGAGTCGGTCCCCGTGGTGAGTGAATTTACGGAGGTCTTTCCTAATGACCTTCCTGGCATTCCTCCCGAACGGGAAATCGATTTCGGTATTGATTTGCTACCGAAACAAATCCTATCTCTATTCCTCCTTATAGAATGGCTCCGGCCGAGTTAAAGGAATTGAAGGCACAACTTAAAGATTTGCTAGACAAGGGCTTTATAAGGCCTAGCATTTCTCCATGGGGTGCTCCGGTGTTGTTCGTGAAAAAGAAGGATGGATCCTTGAGAATGTGTATTGACTACCGACAACTCAACAAGGTTACTATCAAGAACAAGTATCCTCTTCCTCGGATTGATGATTTATTTGATCAACTCCAAGGAGCGAGTTACTTCTCAAAAATCGATTTGAGGTCAGGGTACCATCAGCTTAGGGTGAGAAATGAAGATATTCCAAAGACAGCTTTTCGGACTCGTTATGGGCATTATGAGTTCGTGGTTATGTCCTTTGGTCTCACAAATGCCCCGGCAGCGTTTATGGATCTGATGAATAGGGTGTTTCGAAGTTACCTTGATTCATTCGTTATTGTATTTATCGATGATATCTTGGTGTATTCGAAAAATGAGGTTGATCACATGAATCATCTACGGGTAGTATTGCAAACCCTTAGGGAGCATAAATTGTTCGCCAAGTATAGCAAGTGCAAGTTTTGGCTGAGGTCGGTGGCGTTTCTTGGGCACGTCATCTCTAGTGAGGGAGTTGAGGTAGACCCAAGGAAAACAGATGCGGTAAGAAACTGGCCTAGACCCTTGACCCCAACTGACATTAGGAGTTTCTTGGGTTTAGCGGGTTATTATCGAAGGTTCGTAGAAGGTTTTTCATCCATTGCATCTCCTTTGACTGCATTACTCAAAGGTAAAAAGTTTGAGTGGTCAGAGGCATGCGAGAGGAGTTTTCAATTATTGAAGGATAGGCTTACTTCCGCTCCGGTGTTAACTTTACCGGAAGGATCTAAAGGGTTCATAGTGTATTGTGATGCATCCCGTGTAGGTTTGGGGTGTGTGCTTATGCAAAATGGGAAGGTGATTGCCTATGCTTCGCGACAACTTAAGGTGCATGAGCGAAATTATCCTACTCATGACCTCGAGTTAGCGGCCGTGGTATTTGCTTTAAAAATATGGCGACATTATTTGTATGGTGTCCATGTGGATGTTTTCACGGATCATAAGAGTCTTCAATATGTGTTTACCCAAAAAGATTTAAATCTTCGACAAAGAAGGTGGTTAGAATTGTTGAAAGATTATGATATGAGTGTACTATATCATCCCGGCAAGGCAAATGTGGTGGCGGATGCTTTAAGCCGTATGACTATGGGTAGTGTGGCACATTTAGAAGAAAACAAGAAAGATCTAGTAAAAGATGTTCATTGTTTGACTAGATTGGGAGTACGATTGATGAGTTCTCTAAATGGAGGTGCCACGGTTCATCATAGCTCCGAGTCATCATTAGTGGTTGAGGTGAAGTCCAAACAACATCTTGATCTACTATTGATGGAGTTAAAGGAATCGGTTCTTGGCAAGATGAACGAATCATTTTCCTTAGGGGAAGATAATGTGTTGAGGTACCAAGGGAGATTATGTGTTCCCGATGTTGATGGATTGAGAGATCGGATCCTTGATGAAGCTCATGGATCCCATTATTCCATCCATCCCGGTTCTACAAAGATGTATCATGACCTTCGAG
Organism: Solanum lycopersicoides; assembly: GCA_022817965.1. NCBI lineage: Eukaryota > Viridiplantae > Streptophyta > Magnoliopsida > Solanales > Solanaceae > Solanum > Solanum lycopersicoides. The sequence goes on along the minus strand of JAJJBR010000426.1, from coordinate 2,234 downwards.
AAATATATTGGTGGGAAGGTTTGAAGAAGGATATAGCGGAATTTGTTGCTAAATGTCCGAATTGTCAACAAGTGAAGGGGAACATCAAAAAGCGTCAACAAGTGAAGGCGGAACATCAAAAGCCGGGTGGCTTACTACAAGAAATTCAAATTCCTACTTGGAAGTGGGAAGACATTAACATGGATTTCGTAGTAGGGTTGCCTCGACTCAAAAGTCATTTGATTCTATATGGGTGATTGTTGATAGATTACTAAGTCCGCTCACTTTATTCCCGTCAAATCTACGTATTCGGCGGAAGATTATGCGAAGATCTTTCATAGATGAGATTGTGTGTCGTCATGGTATTCCGTTATCCATCATTTCGGGATGAGGTGCACAATTCACATCTAGGTTTTGGAAGTCGTTTCAAAAGGTTTGGGTACTAAAGTAAAATTAAGTACCGCCTTCCATCCTCAAACGGATGGTCAAGCGGAACGCACGATTCAAACTCTTGAAGATATGCTTAGAGCTTGCATCATTGATTTTAAAGGGAGTTGGGATAAGCATTTGCCGTTGGTGAGTTTGCATATAATAATAGTTTTCATTCGTCCATCTCCATGGCGGCTCCCTATGAAGCCTTGTATGGTAGGAGGTGTAGGTTTCCTATAGGATGGTTTGAAGTAGGTGAGTCATCGATATTCGGTCCCGACTTGATTTATAAGACATTGGAGAATGTACATATCATAAGAAATAGGTTGCAAACAGCCTATAGTCGACAAAGTCCTATGCTGATAATAGAAAAAAGGGACTTGGAGTTTGAAGAGGGGTGATAAGGTGTATCTGAAAATTTCACCTATGAAGGGAGTGGTAGATTTGGCAAGAAAGGAAAGTTGAGCCCTCGATATGTAGGCCCTTATGAGATTTTGGAAAGGGTGGTAAAGTTGCCTATCGTTTAAATTACCTGATGAACTAGCCTTGGTTCATTCGGTTTTCCATGTCTCTATGTTGAAGAAGTGTGTCGGAGATCCCGAGTCAATTCTTCTCTTGAAGGCCTCGGAGTTGAGGAAAACCTCTCTTATGAGGAGTTCCGGTTCAATCCTTGATAGGCAAGTGAAAAGGTTGAGGAGCAAAGAGTGGTTTCCGTAAGGTCTATGGAGAACCACCTAGTTGATGGTGCAACATGGGAGGCGGAGGCCGAACATGAAAGACCACTTATCCTCACTCTTTAGATGTTTAAGGGTAGAATCTCTCTAATGATATAAATACGATAGATATTGTAAATCCCTGTTTTTTGTGAACTTTGCAAAACTCCTAGTTTGGAGACTTCGAAAATGGAGTCACTTTAAGGTGACCTTAGATAAATTTGGAAGTTTTCTTGCTTTCTGCATAATGAGTCATTTTTTGTGATTTAGGTATGGTTAATCCTTGTTGATATAGTATTGAGTATATTGATAAAATGAATTTGTTTACGTAATTGATTTGAAAGTGATAAATTAATTTGGTAGCTCATGCCTATATGGAAAAGGGAGAAAACCTCATGAGGAACTGTTGAGATCACTCGTGATGTAGAGTAAAGTGTAATGTTTGAAGTATTTTTATGAAAAAGATATATTAGTTCTCTGCACCTCTAGCTCAAATATTTATTGTGTATATTGAAGTTTGAGTACTGCCTAGTCTTGAGGCCTCTACTCCAACATAACCTTTTAAGAGTGTTTTCTGTGTCATATCGGGACGAATGATTCTAAATAGGGGTGGATAATGTAACATTTTGTAATACCGAGGTATTGTGATAAGACTTAAATGGGTCTCCTATAGGATCTAAACCAGTGTTCCTAGCCAAATAGAGCATATTTGGAGTCTTTGAAGTGGTGTTGGAACCGAGAACTCTTAAACGTCCGGCAAATTGGTCATTAAGAGGGCTAAAGTGTCCTTTGATTAAACAAGGTTATAAAGGTCGGTATTCGGTAAAGGCAGTTAGTTGTAACCATAGGTTGTAAAATGTTGTGTGGGAATGGTTCATTCTGGAAAAGTCAGGGTACGACCTCCCCGAGGACCATAACAAGGACCCTCGCAGGAGACCCGTAAAACAGGCATTGACGGACCCTATACGGGCGTCACAGGCCGGCGGGACGTTCAAGCGTCTCCGTCGTGCCGAGCCTTGTGCCGTGGGACAACCTCCGCCTGCACAAGTCCTCTGACCAACGTGACGGATGTGCAGGACGGAGGGATGTCAGCCCGTCACGCTCACGACGGAC
>JAJJBR010000424.1:0-5000 GCA_022817965.1 Solanum lycopersicoides | reverse complement strand
CTGATTTTCTTACCTTAGTTGAAATTTCATTTTTCTTAAAGGAAAAGACAAAACATTATCATAAATGTTTTTACTTTTCCTGAAAGAAAAATATAATATTGTTTCATATTAGGAAAAGGTTTTAGAGTAGGAAAATGTTTTAGAGTAGCTAGTTCTTTTTTAGTGGGAAAGATTTTAGGACTCTATAAATATAGGCTTGTTTCTTCTAACACAACACAACAATAGAATCCACAATGTAGTCGTTTAGATAATTTAGTTTATGGGGAGATTTATTCTCTCTACAGTTTCAATGTTTCTCTTCATGTTAGTTTTGATATAATAGTATTTTTTTATTTTTAGTATTAGTTTTTGTTATCTAATTTATCAACCATATGATTTGCAATTATTAGCTTCAGCATGACGCCCTAATCAACCCCTTCATAACCCAATAAGTTTTTCCATTATTGATTGATATCGAAAACTTAAATCCTATGGTTGTGAAATGCTCTATATGCCTCAGAACATCCTAAAATCAGGTATTTCAAATTTTTGGATCAACCAACCAAATTTTAAAAAGAAGCTTGGAATGAAGAAGTGGATGGTAATAGTACTATGAGAACTGAGAAGATTACAACTCAAAATGAAAAATGTGAGTAACAAAATTTAGCTTCTGGTCTAGAGAGCATATTGGCAGTGTTTTTGATAAGGCCAGAGAATGTTGGATCTAGAAACTGATTGCATTGATAATGATAATGATGATTTGAGGCCTCAAAGTTCATAAAACTCAAGTTGAGCATACTAGGTGCATGGTTGTAATGTAAGCAGTCCATTCTCATACCAAATATCAGATGGAGACTCCAATACAAAATATTTTCATGTTGTTACAAAAGGCTTCTTTCATTCTACTAGGGGCTTAAACGAGGTGATCCACTATCACCTTCTTTGTTTATTCTCGGAGCCGAAGTGGTAACTATAATGCTTAATCAATTGCGCCACATTCATCCCTATATAGAGGATTCAGTTTACCCTATAATAGCCCATACATTACTCATCTTGCATATGCAGATGATGTAATTATATATCTTTACTCTGATGGTAAGGAATCACTGGAATATATTAGTTATGCATCAACATCAAAATTATCAAAAATGCTCTACAAATATTTTAATTATGCCAAACTTGTTAGTAATTTTACAACTAATGAAATTTGGGAGATAGATCATTTACGACTTTCTGAATTGCTTCCTGAATACATCAATACCATTGACATTGGTAATCAAAAGTTAATTGATACTCCTATTTGGACGCCTAATATTAATGGTATTTTCTCTACTGTATGGAAGAATATTTGACAGAAGAATGAGATTGCTTATTTCTTAAAAAAGATTTGGCATAAGCATTTACCTTTTAAAATGTGTTTCTTAATGTGGAAATTTTTGAAAAGAAAATTACCTTTTAACGATATTGTTGCGACAAGATGTGGGATAGATGTGATGCTAGGTGTTTTTGTTGCCCTATTGTCCAAAAAGATACTATGCACTACACTTTCATTGGGGAAAATTTGCGGAACATATATAGGTGATTTTTTTTGGAAATCATGTTAGAATTTCTTGGGATAATTACCACCTATAAGTATATGCTAAAAAAATGGTGGGAATATCAAGCCAAAAGTCTCACTCTATCAGACTATTTTACAAATTACTCCTGTCATAATTTGTTGCGAGATATGAAAAGTGAGATGTTCAGTAATATATGGAGGAAACAAATGTTATACAAAGATGATTCAATATCAAATTCTATCCTATCTAAAATGGGTAGTGTCCAAGATAAAGACTAATACAAAATGGAGCTCCAGTTAAGGAGTTACCTATCAACATATTATTGAACTTATTCCCACAATTGAATGTATTGTGTTTAAATGGCTTAAACCCCCTGAAAATTTGATGAAGATTATTATTGAATGGAAGTAGGGATGCAAATGGAAGAGCTACAACGGGACGGATTTGTAGAGACCATAGAGGTAAAATTGGCATTTGCTCGAAATATTGGTAGGGATACTAGCATTATGGCCGAAGCCAAGCCTGCTTTAAATGGCCTGGAATGGTGTTCTCAAAATGGGAATAGCAATGTAATCTTGGAATGTGATTCAAAGATAGTTGTCGAGATGATCATAGGTAATTACAATATCCCTTTGACAAATGAAGAATATCATTACTTCTATTCAAAATCTTTCAAGTACTATTACTTGTGAGGTTCGAGATTGTTACAGGGAAGTCAACCAAGTTTCGGATGTCTTGGCAAAACGGAGTATTACAAATGAGGAGTTGGTTATTTTTGCACATGCTAACCTACCATCGATAGCCAACCTTACAAACTTGTTCTCATAAAAATGAAGTCCCTAAGGCAAAGCAGAAGAAGAATTATTTTGTATAGAATTGATCCTGAGATGTTATAGCTAATGTTGTCTATTACGTTGAACTTGTAAATTTATGCAAATTTTTTTTTTTTTTTAGAATCTTAGTTTTTGCGAAGCAGCGCAACTATAGGAACTGGGTCGAACTTAAGCTCCCCTTGGCCCTTAGCATTGTAATTTTACTCATCAATATAAAGGTCTCACCGCCATTTGGTGATAATTTATCAGTTACATAAGTGTCTTACATCACTTTGGAGCAGACAGATGGTTTGACTTTTAAAGGAGTAAGAACAAGAACTCACAAGTTTTGCCCAAACTTGTTATATTGTTTGAGGCCTGTGAATTTTGTACATATGATGAATGAAGTTCACTTTATATATAGTTTTGTTTAATAATATGGAAAAATCAGGTGAAAGGGTATTTAGAACATACCAATTTGCTTATTTCAGTTTGAATCGGATCGATATAGAAATGTTTCTGTTCCAAAAGTTCTTGCAGCAGTGCATTTATATGAACAATCACTTGATCCACTTATCTCTTGCTTAAATTAAGATAAGCAAGAAAGAACAATGCACAAGGAAGCTGTAAAGTAGCAAAGCTAAAGTATAAAACTTCATGTTGATTAAAGCCAAAAGAGGACTCATTCACATTAGGTCACCAATCAATTCATCCATCAAAGATGAAAGGATCTCCTTCTCAATGTCAACACCCTCTTCGAAGGCTTCAAAGCTGAAATCGGTCCACTTACCGTATTGTGTGCTCATGTCCTTGTCAACAACCTCATCTGAGGGTTAAGGCTGAAACATTTCCTGGCCATATTATAAAGATTTTTAATGATTATGAAAACATAAATAATCTAACATTTAGAAATCCTATCAATTAGTCAGGATCGTAGAACTATATGTTTTTCACATATAGTTAATACTATAATATTTCAGTCAAGAATACATACTCGAATCTGCCATATAATTCTTGACTTGATTGAGCGGAAGTCTTTTCTTTTGGTTCTTTAGAAGTTGTTTCTCTCTTTTGCCTTATACTTTATGTATAGCTTTGATGGATAAGACTATATCTTTATGGCAGAGAGAGCACCCTTTAAATAGAGTGTGTTTTAACATCATTCCCACCTTTCCATCATGGTCAGTAGTGGAAATAATGGATAGTTGGAAGAGGTAATGGATAAAGTGGAAGACTTAATGGGTAGTTGAAGTAACTTCTCCACTTCCTCACTTCTCCACTTCTCCACTTATCCAATTAGAATTAGAGTTTAGTTAGTAATTAAATATTAAACCAAAATAATATTAATGTGAGTGATCATAAAACTAACACATATATGATTTCATTAGTTTGGATTGAGATTTTTTTATGGCTGCCTTCTCTCTTTTTGTTTAATTCTACCTTTAGTTTATAGACACGAAATAAACCAAACTTACTAAACTAATTTAGTTTATCTTGTTCTGTTTATTATTTGTTGAAATTTTGTTAACTTACATTCTAGTTAGCTATGCATCTTTAAATATTATTAGGCTAGCCCCAACGTGAATAATGTAAGATAGATTGATGTCAATAATGGACAAATAACAAAATTTGCTTCATCCTGAGGTTTTGAGATATTTAATCATAAGATTGAGATCTCTTACATGTAATAGAGAAGGTGAGATTGAGAATATTGAAAGTGGTCATAATTATATTCATTTTGATTATTAATCATTTTGAGTAATTGTGATTCACTTTAATCTCAACCTTCCTTTATTTAACGGGTCTCAATTTTATGATTAAGGATCTCAAACTTGAAGATACATCAGATTTTTGTTATATATAAATAAGACTGACAAAACTATTTTGTAAACTAGGATCCCCTTAGTATGTACTATCAAATAAATTAATATATGTTCTTCAATTATTATTGTGAATCAAATCAATTTAGCTTGAACAATATTCAGTTGGGCCGTGATACGGGCCATGTTTTTTCTAGTCTTAGTAGAAGCGCCACATAAAAAATTAATATGGTTGTGACGTTGCTTGCACCTACCACTTGACAATCGATCTAATGCACATATTAATCACATTTGTACGTACTTTTAGAGTGAGTAGGAACATATATGCAAGTTATTTTGGAGTGAAATTTATTGCTTTGCTAGCTATTCTTTTCATTTTAATTAAATAGCTACACGTGACATGATTACTTTCCACATAAATTTGAAATTAGGTGTTTGAAGACAATTTCATTTGTCTAAAACTGAATTACCAGACACCTAATTTTAAATTTATGCGGACAATACTCATATCACGTGTAGCTATTTAATTAAAATGAAAAGAATAGCTAGCAAAGCAATAAATTTCACTCAAAAATAACTTGCATATATTTATGACTATATATGTCAAATATCAATATTTTTGGATATATATACTAATTGTTGAACACCTTTGACATAGTAAAGAAAGATAGCCAACTGGTTAAGGCTGATAGAATTCGCCTTGTCCTAATGTATGAATATCTTTGACGAAAATTCTAGTTCCACCACTATATAGGGGTGGGCATAGCTGGTAGAATATGAATTTGGCCAAACCAGTTTTTGTACGTGTTAAAAATAAAACGAACTACTAT
>JAJJBR010000423.1:0-23022 GCA_022817965.1 Solanum lycopersicoides | reverse complement strand
CAGTCATTGAAATGTTTAAGATTTTTCTTGTAATAATAAAAACATTATTTTTTGTTGGTAAAGATCGTATGTCTCTACCGTGATTTGCAGAAGATATTTTTTATACTTAACACTATTTGCTCCAATTTGGTTTGAGTTTCAAAATTCTAGAAAAGAACTTACAAAGCACTAATTCATAATAATCTTTTAAATATTTTACCTATATAGGGATTTCAGTATCGACTTGGTGACTTCAGGGTGCGAGTGGGCAAAGTTGTTCCAAAATAACTCTGAGAACTTGAGGGGAATAATTATGGAGGTATGAAATACTTTTAGATGTTTATTCTCAGTTGAATGCTTGTTATGTGGCTAAACCTTTTTGATACATTGATATATCATGGTCTATTATGCTTTTTATCATGAATGAAATGAAATTCATTTATTGCGCTTTACCTAAAAAAATTAAATCTTTTGTCCGTTTAAATGCAAAAAGATGGTCACATAAACATATTTTTACTTGAGACAATGATGGGACTAGTTGAAGGACATTAAAAAAAGTAGCTATGCAAAATATGAAGATATCATGGGATAGATAAGAATTAAGTCAGTATTTGTGGGCAATTCGATTGGCAGGTCCAATCGATTCATAGCCTCTCGAGCAGAACCAATATTCATGTAAGGATCGGTGATTAACGATTCATACAAAGTTTTATGAAATATCTTAGAACATGTTATAAATTTCTAGTACTTTCTCCACATTGTCATTGCATTGCAATGGTACAACATAAAATATAAGAAGTTTCTATTATGAGCACGTTGTCTTCCCATGATGTTTAACTTTTTGTAGATGGAGTATCTACCGATTTCCTCTTGGGAAATATCACACCAGATTATGGGTGAATTCTTCGACATATGTAAGGAAGCTGTTAGGAAAAGATCATTACCACGCCATTTTGTTCACATTGAACCAAATTTTGCAGAGTATGGCCTCTCTGATCAGTGCAGTTCACAACACACAATTGTACAATATGATATCATCATAACTCAAATGGTAGTAACTGCTATATCACCACAAGGAGTCAGAAGCTACAATGTTTTATTGATATTATTAATTAGTTCGTTATGTAAAGAAATAGATTACGATTATGAACGCAGAACATGATGTATTTCAACAACTGCTTCCTTATGTACTTGCAACTAAAGTCAGAATTTCAACAGAAAGAAAGCTTCAAGATACTATGATTTCATATTAGTGTATTTATTTCTCTTTTAAGTGGCTGATATAGAAGTTAATTTTTTTATTTTTTCCGAGAAATTGTGCGTCTACTTAAAATGGTATATAAACTTTAAGTCTACGCAAGATAAGTAGGGATCAAACTTTGGAGAGCCATTTCTTGTTAAATATGGTATATATTTACCTTGAAAATATGGACTACCCGACACCTTTGAAAATTATGGAGAAATGAGAGCAAGTCCTTATACATGCTAAAAAGGTTTTGTTACATTCTAGGTAACACATTTCAACTTTCTGTCACGACAAAAAAATGGACGTGATGACACTTGTCTTATCTCCCCCAAGAGAAGTTGTCCTAAAGCTCATATAATAATGATAGATGCGGAATTAAAACAACAATAAAGGTCTAACACCATATCATAATGCGGAAAATCATAATCAACTTAAACAAACCCCCAAAAAACATGGTTGTCACATGTCCAAGTCTCTAATATATTACAATAGAAATGAAAAAAAAAACATGTCTGAGTGTCATTGTTTTTAGAGAACAAAGACATAAATAAGGAACAAGAGGGCCAGTTGTGATGATAAGGAACTACCTCTCAAGTTCCCACGGTAAAGTCTCAAATGAAGTAAAGAGGAAGGATAATCATGAAGCCACGAGCTCGCAACCCAAATAAGTGTAGAAGTAACGAATACGTATCAAACAACACAGTGCTCAATAAGAAAACCTCTAAACATGAAGTAAAGTAATATGGGATACAAATACTCCGATCCAGCTTTAACAACTACAACCTGCCCAAAGTCAGTCCAACCTAACAATTCACAATTCACAATTCACATAGCACATACCTCAATTACCACACATCAACAATTATAGATCATCAACATCAACATCCTCTTCATCAATCACGAGTTCTAGGAAAAACACTCACAAGTTCACAAATAGTTAATGATGTGCTATGCAATGAAATGAAATACCAAGTAAGATGATGTATATATGTTCCAACTCTACAGACCCATTATCTCTTTGTTTGGGACTCATGGAGAGTTGTTAGTCCGTGAATATGTAACGGGGTGGGACACGTCCCTCGAACTGGTACATCCTTTTGGGTTCGTTATTCTTCCTTAGATCACATGGAACTTTGCATGATCAGTTCCTCAGTCCCAATGCCACCAATCAATCATAGATAATCACAACATTTCATCAATGACATCACATATTCTTTCCAATCATCCACAACACATCACACATTAATATACCATCAGTTTGTTTGTTTATTTCCCTATTTTTATCAGTAAATCATTCAATATGAACAACTTAAGCGCATTATCAAAATTTATTACTCACCAACACATATAATAAGAAAATAAGATATTCAATATACTTAATAACAAAGTTCACTTGCCTCAATCAATCAAACAATCACTCAAAAAATAGAGCTTTCTTGGGTTTATAAATTAATGCAATCTATTCAAATAAGTAATCACAATAACAAATTAAATTTCACAACACTCATATCACGACTTTTGGAAAATGGGGTCAAATTGACCCAAAAGACCCTGTTCAATTAATGAGGTTTAAATCAGGAAATTTATGCAAAATTGTGTTACTCAAAGAATTTTTAAACCATAGATGAAAATTATTTAGAAAATATAATTGAATCAAGAATTAAATCATCAATTATCAAAGACCATACAACTTTTCAAAAACCCATAAAGTTGGGATCAAAACTAAAGTTTATTAATCAAAATGATGAATTAATTAATGAGTGAAGGAGTTAAAAATAGTTTCCCAATTGATATATTTTGGAATCACCGAAATTGATCTCTCAATATTCAAAAATGGTGAAATGGTTGGAACCCTGATTTTGAGAAAATATTCTGCCAGGTGAAATTTACTCTGCGTGATTGCGATGACCACAGATTTGTGATCGCAATGAGTTAAAATATTCACACCATTTACATTGAACATCGTGATCATAATTGGAATTCACGCCAACACGATGACTTGAAAATCAAGCCTACGTAATTGTAGGAGGATTCACACGATCATGATGTACACAAAAAATACATGATGTGATCGCGAGAGATAATCGTGTGATTATGATGTAGAAATTACACTGCTCGAGATTACAGAAATTGACAATTCACACACGTCACAAAAATTCCTCAATTGACCCTCATAATTCGTTAAAACTCTAGTGCACAAATCAAATACACTAACCAACTAGACTCGATATTAGAGACTCAATTGAGCCATCAAAATACAAATATGAGATCTCTTTGACCCGAAATCTGTGAAATTCGCAATAAACAAATATAATGCTCACAAAAATAAATTGCCCTCAGAACCTCCAAAACATCAACCAAGATCACACCTAGGCCTAGTATCATCCCTCAAATCTAATAGAACCTTCAGAAATGTAATTCGAGCATTTGAACTTTGAATGTTGACAAAACTCAACCCTTAGTCAAAATCACTCAAATATCCAACTCAAGGGCGCGAATCCGAAAAAACCCTGAACTTGAAACAAAGGACTCTTCTAGACCAGATTCCACATTCTAGAACTGACTGAACTAGTGGCATTTTAATTTGAGAGTCGAAACTATAATTGCCAGCAAATACCACTTTTAACCACTTTAGACCTGTCAACTCTCAATATTTGAAAAAGCATAAATTATATGTCAAATTTCAAACCAACTTCACAAACTCATCAGAAATGACCCAGGTCAACTATGTAGAGGGTAAAATGGTAATTTTTATGAAAATTTTGAAGAATGATTCTAACACCTCATATTTTAAAATATAGAAATTTCCAATTTTTTTAGAAACATGGTGCCAGCATCGACGACGCCATTCACGGACCGTAGGTGGATCGACGATTCTTCGCTAGTGGTCGTGTTTGAGGAGTTGGTCACCAAAATGTCAGTTTTTAATATTTTCAATAGTTCACTAAAATGGTCCGTAGTTTAATCCACGAGTAGTTGATAGGTTCCTTAGGTGAGTCCCAGACTAAGAAGGTTCTGAAGTCGAAAATTGTGAACCGCGGTTGGGACCCACAGTCTGTGGATACAAAGATTGGTAATATCTGATCCAAACGACGCCCTAATAGTAATACCCATCATTTTAATAATAGATCATCGGTTAGGCCATCGTTTGGGGGTCAACAGTTACTTTTAAGGGCTTTTGTGTCTTTTTCTTATTATTTTATCTAACACTATGTTTTTAACCTTCAGTAAAGCCTTATATAAGTGTTTTATCCCCAAATTTTCTCATTTGAAATCATTCTCCCAAATTTATAAAACAAGATCAAGTTTCTTCCTCCCAAATATTTTTTCTCTCTAGAAATCTTGAAGAAGAAACGATCAACCTAGAGTTTCAGGTCAGGCCTTCTAATCGTCTATTGAATTTAAGAAATTTGGAATCGATGTATGATAGTTTTCATCCATGGATCCGTACATTTATGGAGTTCCTAAATTCTCTTTTTTCAAAGTTAAAAATCTCCAATTGAGTGAGGACTTTCTTCAATGTTATGGGTTCTCTTGCTTATTGAAATAATTGATTGAATTATGATTTCTTATGTATGAATTGATAAAATTCTACGGTTTTACTATGATTCCCCATGAACCCATGCAATTCTCATGTTTTCCAATTTATGATGATATGATGTGGGCTTCGAATTATGAAAGAGAGATTTATGAAACTAAACATATTCTTATGGAATTTATGTAAATGTTTTAAGGATACTTTGAGAGTAAAGGTCAATGATGATGTTTTTGTTGTGTTGTTGAAAGGGATTTTATATACATGAAAGTATGATTGTGAAAGATTTTCTCACATAATAAGGGTTCTTAAGGATAAAAAGGCTTTTCTCACCTAATATGAACCAATGATTAAGGGATTATGGTAATCTTGAAGCAAGAGGAGATTACTCATGCTCTCGATTGAGTGACAAGAGGCGATTACCCATGTCTCATAAACTATGTGTTAGCAGAGTATTGTCTAGACAAACATTAGATAGTGTATCCAAAATATCTAGAAATCATGGTCCTTACCTTGGTAAGTAGGACAAATCTTTTTGGTGTGGGCCATCGGATTCCATTAGCTTGCATGGTCATATATGTCGGTTAAGGCTTCTTCCCACAAACAACAAAGTTATGATGAACCAAGGTTACTTTAAGAAATATCGTAAGTATGTTTTGAGATGTTATTCACTTGCATTGACCATGATTTATGACTTATAATTTCTTACTCTCTATATACATGTTTTAGCTTGATCATTGCTTACACGTGAAATGACCGTTTTAGCATGTTTTAAATGTATAGATACATTACTATCATACTTGGTACATATTTTGTACTTACGCATAATTTTGCCTAATTTTCCCAAATGTAGGGTCTAATATTCAGGTTCCCATTTTATGGCTAGAGGTCTATTTGAGAGATTTCGAGCCTTAGCGACTCCTCGTGATTTGAGGATGAATTTTTCATTGTTTTCAGCTTTTTTATTATTTTCAGTTTTGTACATGTTGTATGGTCTAGACCCAACTTCATTCTATCGTACTAGATGGCTAATGAGACAAGTGTCTTAGACTTCCACTTTACTTCTATAAAACTTTAGGACTTGAGCTATTTCTCTTTATCTCTTTGATTCTATTTCTTATGTTATTAATGTTAACTGTCTTGTATGGGGCCTCTGGGGTCATATACGCCATGTTACATCTATGGTATACCCTTGGGTCATTATATTATCCACTACTAAAACCATGTTTTTCCTTGAACATAAAATAAAATAAAGTACCTAAAGCTTTGAAAATCTGAGGATATATAGCACGTATGTTAGATTCCATCTCCCAAGTCACATCTCCAAACTAAATGATGCTTCTAGTGCACCTTCACCAAACAATCTCCTTGGTTCTAAGGTTTTGAACATGCCTATCAAATACAACAATAGGATCCTCCTCGAATAAAAAGTCTGACCCAACACCACTAAATTGAGTAGAAGCATATGGGACTCATCTGGCCCATACTTCTAGAGCATGGAGACATGGAATATAGGATGAACGGTTTACAAGGTAGGTAGAAAGTTCAACTTATAGTCCACCTCTCCAATCCTCCCCAAATGTCTAGAAGACCAATGAATCGAAGGCTAAGTTTTCCCTTATTTACAAACGTCGGCACACAATGCATGGGTGACACTCTAACAAACATGGTCGTCCTCCATATACTCTATGGCCGAAACCTCATATCTACGTAAGTTTTCTACACTCTCTGAGCCATCAACTACGTTCCCTAAATAATATGAACCTAAGTCGTGGCATCTCTAAGCAAGTCGATATTAAACGAGTACATCTCAATTGTATCAAACCAACCAATCGAATATCTGCACTACCTATTATACAACACCTCAATTGGGGCCATCTACATACTGGAGTGATAATATTTGTTGTAAAAAAACACCACTAAAGGCAAGTGTAGATCCTAACGAGAACCAAAGTCAATAACACACGTTCTAAGGATGTCTTCCAACACTGAATCATTTGCTCGGACTGTCCATTTGTCTGAGGGTGAAAATTGTACTCATGTCTAACCAAGTACCCAACCTATACTATAAGTCCCTCTATAAGCGAGAAGTGAATACACACCTCTGTCGGAGAAAATAGAAATGGGTACTCCATGAAGCCAAACTATCTGAATAATGCAGAGGCGGAAGAACTTATTTTTCATGTACTACACTCGAATTGGAATGAAATTGGGACTTAGTCAACCTATCAACCACCACCCAATTAGAATCATAACCACCCACGGTGGTAGGCAAACTTACAATAAAGTCCATGGTGATACGTTCCACTTCCAAGTAGGAATAGGCATCCTTTGAGATATAGATCACAATTGATGATTCTCACACTTGACCTGTTTCCAAGTCAAACACCTGGAAACAATCTAAAAATGTTCCTCTTTATACCACACCACCAGTAATACTGACTCGGATCGTAATACAGCTTGGCCGCTCCCGAGTGAATAGAGTATCTTGAACAATAATTCTCCTCCAAGATCAGTATGACCAGCTCACCCACCTTAGGCACACAAAGTCTACCTTTGTCCTCAACACTTCATCAAAATCAAGCATATCCTTCTTGTTAGACCCTTAACCTTTGGCTTAAATAAGGCCTTACTTCTCATCATCAAAATGTTGCTTATGAATCTGATCAACCTAAGTAGATCGGGATTCAAAAAATGCAATCATACCACCACTCTCTAAAAACTCTTCAACCAGACAAGACTTTTGACTAATCTCCAAACATCTCTAGAGAACGTCTCAACTCAACATTGAGTGTGGCAAAACTTCCCATCCTAGAAGTCTTCCTACTCAAAGCATCAGTCATCAGATTGTCCTTCCCTATATGATATAAGGTAGTCATATCATACTCCTTCAACAACTCAAGTCATCTGCGTTATCTCAAGTTCAGATTCCTCTCACTGAAGATGTATTGAGGACTCCAATAATTAGTGAAGATCTCACAATGCACCCATAGAAATAGTTATGACATAACTTAAGAACAAAGACCACGACCGCTAACTCGAAATCATGTGTAGGGTAGTTTTTCTCAAGGATCTTCATCTGCCTAGAGGTACAAGAAATTGTCTTCTCTTTCTACATCAGAACACTACCCAAACGGACACCTGAAGCACACCAAGAGAGAGGAAAGTCCACACCCACTTTGGGTAGAGTAAACACAGAAGCAAAGTCAAAAAAGTCTTGGGCATTTGAAATCTCTCTTGGAATATATAGAACCACTAAATAACTACACTCTGTCAAGTCAGTCTTGTCAATGGGCTTGTAATAGTGTAGAAACTCTGAATAAATTGTCTTTAGTACCCTGCAACCTAGCAAACTCCCAATCTCGGGTTACGAGAAGTAGGTGTGTCTAGCCTCTTACTGCATCAATCTAGAAAACAACGCTAGGGCACCCAAGGTTACACACTAGGATCAATAAGATTCTTACTCAACAAGTCCCGTAACTTATTACCTTTAGTTCCTCTGATTCATTTGGGGCCATATGATAAGAAGAAATAGAAATAGGCTTAGTGCGCGATCCAAGGTACTAAAAATCGATATCCTTATCAAAAGGAACATTTTAAGATCAAACGGGAATATATTCGGAAACTTTTGCACCATAGGAACGGTCTCTATTGGAGGTGACTTAAAACAAGTGTCCCAGATGAAGTCTATGTAGGAAAAACACTGTTTATCTACCAATCAGTGAGCAAGGATGAAAGAAGTAACCCTGCTAGGGTAAGAACTACTAACACCTTGCACTTTCCTCAAAACATTAGGCAAGGCTAAGGTCACAGTCTTAGCATTACAATTAAGAATAGCATGATAAATACGTACTTATCCATGCAAAGTTGACATCACACTCTACCATAGCCATACTGATCAAGTATACTCAAGTGTCATACCCACCAAAGAAATAACACATGATCGATAGACTCGATACATAACTAAAGGCTCACCAACACATGTCGAAACATGAATAGAAACAAACATGTCATCACTCATCATATCAAACCTAGCTACAAAATATGCTGATACGTATGAGAAAGTAGGACCTAGATCAAATGATACAGATTTGGATCGACGACAGACTAGGACAATCCCTATAACACTAACCTCATCTAAAACCTCTAGTATTGGTGGAAAATCTACCCTCACTCTGTTTTTTTGCCGCACCACTACTA
Source organism: Solanum lycopersicoides (assembly GCA_022817965.1). NCBI lineage: Eukaryota > Viridiplantae > Streptophyta > Magnoliopsida > Solanales > Solanaceae > Solanum > Solanum lycopersicoides. Next base: position 14,062 of record JAJJBR010000423.1, on the reverse strand, counting down.
GAAGTCTGACTGCCTCTGCCAAACTGAACTCTACCCTGGCCTCTGGCTTGTAGTCCTTGTGACATGGTCTGGATTGAAGGATTGGAGTTTTCCTCAACCACTCTACAAAGGACACTTCCAATTCATGTGATCATGATTGACAGATCAAAAGAAAAATCTCTTACCCTAGGACTGTTATGATGATCCTGAAAGACCACTATGATTGCCTCACCCCGCATATCGTTGTTGTGAAAAATATGAACCCTGACTTGCGCTGTAAGAACCACGAGGTCCGTGAAAACCGCAGATGTCACAATAGAAGCATCAATTAGTCCCCAATGCGAGAAGGAGACACTCCCTTTATAGGATCCCTTACCTACAGATGAGGCACCTTAAAACTGACCGGATGAACGGACCCTTTTAGAGCGCATTTGAATTGGCTTAAAAGCAGTTTTAAGTCAAAAATAGAAATTCAAACTTTAATGACTTTTCAGTTAAAAATAAAAAGTAGGGGGAGAACTTTTATTAAGTCATGTTAAACTTTTTTTAACCTTGACAAATATTCCACAAACAAAAAATAACTTAAAGTAGGTTTGACCAACTTTTAAGCCAATCTAAATAGACTCTTAGGGTCCCTAAACCCCTCACTCTTCGTAAAAACAACCATAAAAGAGTTTGAGATGATTACCCTAGAAAAGCAAGTGTAAATATTGAATAAACACCAATAACTACCAATTTATATCTTCAAAACTAGCTCTAAACTGAAATAATAGAAGGGAAAAATGATTGTCACGTATATAGATCATGTTTCTAGGTACTGTGCAAACTTTAATGGTAAAAAACACTAAAAGTTAACCTTCACCATCCAAGAACTCCATTAGAACCTTTTCTTCAACTTTCTTTCTAGTTAGGAAGTGATAAGAAATGTCAATACGGGTTAAAACATCGAATAGCTGACATACCACATTTTTTTACTTGACCTGGTTCGCGATCTAGATTATGCCCAGGCAGTTCGTAGTAAAACCCTCATAGCATTTTACTCCGATTTCAATGGCATACAGGGTTTTTGTGCATTTCAAATTATACTCGTGGGTCTTGTAACTCTTTATATATTGTAATTAAACATCCAAGACATTTGACCCAAAGTTAAGAAAAGTTTATTAGAGAAATTTTGACCCTTTTATTGACCTTAGTTTCGCTAATTTCTTGAGTTCAACATTTAACATATGACCATTGTGCTATGCTAACATATCATAACACATTATTTTCAGAATGTTAGACAATCATAGGATTATCCCCAAGTTATGGGATCATATTATCCTTTCAAACAGGCGAAGTGCTACTCGAGCCATTTATTTAATCCTGAACATTCATTGAGGGGTCCCTTTGGCCTAAAACTTTAGTTTAGTTCCTTGATATTGCCACCCATTTGCAATATGAATCTCCAATGTACTATACAAATTCATATACACCTCATATAACCAAGCCATAATATGCCCGATATATTATACAAGAATAGAAAAAAGGACTCAGGATCTTACATATTCAACTACAACCCGTGAACATTTCTTTGGGGGAGGCTTTGGAAAAAATGGCAGGATATGCCAAATTTATAAAGTAGTTGGTTACAAAGAAGAGGATAGTAAATTTTGAGTCAGAAGGTACTTTGCATCATTTTAGCATTATTGCTACAATGTCACTTGTGTAGAAGGAGGAACCTGGGGCTTTCACTATCCCATAAATGAGTGGGTCTATAAATTTCTCTAAGGCATTATGTGGCTTGTGAGAAAGTATTTACTTGTTGCCACTGACCATTTACAAGTAGTTGGATTTGGAAGACCCCAACACAACATCCACGTGGTTATTGATTGCAGACATGTCAGTTAAACTGTGCGTTGATATTCCCTATGATGTGCTGGTTAAAGTTGAAATTTTAACGTTTTCCTCCTAATTTTGTTATTTTGGATTATGAGATAGATTTCAACGTCCACATATTTATGGGGAGGGCATTGTTTTCCTTACATAGGCTGCTTTTTTACATGGAGACTGGAGAGATGAGGTTCAGATTGAATGATGAAGTGACAAAGTTCAATATTTTCCATTCGATGAAACAACTGCGAGATATGAGTGTGGTGTAACTCATTGATATATTAAAAGAAGAGGTTATTGAAGTGTCTATGGAAGAGAGGTTAGAAGTTGAGACATTAGCCATCATTATTCTCAACTTTGATGAGGATCTAAGAAGTTACTTTGCAGAGACTATAAATGCTTTTCAAGGCATTGGTTCATATTGATATGCGCCTACGAAGTTTGACCTTGATCTAAAATATAGGTCAACTTCTTTGGCCAAGCCATCGATTGAGGAAACCCCTACAATAGAATTGAAGCAGTTACCTTGCCATCTCAGGTATGAATACTTGGGTCAAGGGAATAATTTACTTGTTATTATTCTCCATATTTGAGTACGGAGCAGGTTCATGCATTGGTGGTGGTGTTGAAAATCATGGTTTCTAAGAAGAAAATCACGAATAACTAGGTTCCCGCCTCAGTTAACACTATTCGTCATGAATAAAAAACATTCATGCTCAATCTAATAAGAAGAGAAGTTGTACCCTACCTAAAGGCTGATAGTAAGCGCTCCAAATAATGACGGAGTTTTTCCTTTACGAACATCCTCTGAACGTAGACACTATCAAGAATAGGGTCACAACATCAATATTGTCATATAGAAATTAAAATCACATTAATTGGAGATAGACCAATTTTAGAGTAAAACGAGAATTGTTGAATCCATGCTAAAATTTCCAGAGTTTACTGGTCAAAAGGTTGTGAAGTATGGATCAAACTAGTGTCCCAAAATTGAACACAATTCGAGGCCTAAATAGCAAAAACAAAACAATCAATGAAAACTTAAATTTAATATCGACCAAAAGGAAAGAAACTGCTTAAAGGTGGAATTCACCTCAAAAGGAGCTTTAAGAAAACACAACTCAATTACTCCACCACGTAGCTTTCAATGTACTACTAACACGTGGTCCTTTAAATCACCGAAATCAAAGCTAATTAAGGGAGAAATCACAATTTTACTTTCGGAAACAAAGTTTCCTTCATTACATGGTCTTAAGTAGTCCAAGTAACTGGCCATCATGAAAGCACATGCCAGGCCAGCTGCGTACAGATGCGCCTACAATCTACGACTGTGTTCATTCGCACATGGACACGAGGCATGCCTTAGATGATAGTAAAGTTATAAGGCTTCAAAACTTTGATGGTGTGCCGTGACTCGTTCGGAACTTGTTCATGCAAAAGAGCTTTTCTACCCCAATTGAATTCGGCATTCCATACTTAATGGATCCATTGAAACATCCATTTCAGGTTGTCTCAATGAAAAAAGAGTCCCACACAATTTTCATTTGAACCTAAAAAGGGCTCAAAATTAGCCATCTTGCTCGGGACCTAAATGAAGAGTCGCTCTAGATCAAATTGAGCTCGTTTACCCAATATGTTGACTAAAGTAAAACTTAGGTCTTAACTTGGAAGTTAAAATTCTTAATTCCACAAACTTGCAGTGAAAGCCTCGGGAATCGTGTGAATTATGATACTAGCCTAAAATGATGGAGCTTATAGAGTCATAAGAATTGGATTCTAAGATCATCTTCTTGAACTTCTGATAAAAAATGTTTTTTCAATTGTCAAAGCTCCAAAATAATAAGGCTCACATTATAAGTTAAAGAATGACCAAGTGACAAAAATTTTTGTCCCACCAAGTGATAAATGACTTGGGGTTGCTATATGTAAGTTCTAAGTGATGAACATGCTACATAAACATGTAAATGGACTGGAGGTCATTACAATAACGCTCAATGACCCATCTTACATGTCAATGAGTACGTGATCATAAGCAATATAATAACCCAATTTATGAGATCAGGGCCCCACCCAATGCATGATAGTAGGGTCGAACCCACAAGGAATGATGTGTCAGAAAGTGAAAAGATAAATAATTATACGATAAGAATACAAATACAAATGAAAATACACAATTATAATATGAAGATGATTTTAGTAACAACTAAGGATAGTGTAAAATGTCTTCTAAAGTAAGGGATTAAATGGAACTAGGGGAAGGAGGGTAATTGACATTCACAAGAGCAATTGCACCTTAATCTCATGTAAACTCATTTAGCGGTAAGATTATTTATGCAATGGAACCTCAATGAATAACCGAATTCTTCAAATGTAAGCGAATATATCTCAACTAGCTCTATCAAACCTAGTTAAAAACCTATCCCAATTAGTCATGGATCCACTATCTCTAGTTAAAATCCAATGTATGAGTTGTTACAACTCAAATTCTGCAACAATTAATAATTCCCAACCTCAACTGACCCTTTCAAACTCAATCAAAGTATATGGGCAAGTCCAAGGAGTAAAAGATCAATAGGAAAGCATGTAAAGCATGAAATTGATTGAATAATAAAATACTCATTTCATAAATGAGAATCATTCAATCAATTATATTATCAAAAGATTAAAATCAAAAACCCAACAAGTGTCTTTTACTAGCACAAAACCCAAATTATCATATTACCAATTACATCCACAATTCAAGCAATACAAATCAAGGAAATGAATAAATGGTTAAATGTTTTACAATTGAGAACTCAATCTTCATTTTGAAAAGTGAATTATGAGAAAACTTGATATCATAACCATAGCCCAAGCTATGGAGTGTCCTTACTTTTTTTTTATGTCCAAAGATATTTTTCCATCAACTTTTGTGAGAATTGGGGTCCTAAATGCATGAAATTACTTCATTGCCCCTGATCAAACAACCGTCGCTCGCTAAAGTGAACAATCCATCACTAAAAAGAGCTTCGTGAAATCAACCTTTACCTTCTTTAAAGCAATCTAAACTTATGTGTTTGCCCTCCCTAAAGAGACCAAAGTGGTCTCTAAGGCGACCTTTGAGTGTCATGACCTTTTCACTGAAGAGAGCCCTTTGTGGTCGCTAAAGCCACCTTTGACCTTGTGTTGACCCCCATATTCGGGAGTATATTTCCGCCAATCTTATATTCGTTTTCTAATCATTTCTCCCAAATTCTATCAATCTCTCAAACTGCCTCCAATCACCAATTACCTGAACAAACATAAATCATTAGATAATGAGCCTCTTTTTCTACTTATGTGCACCAAAATCATATTAAAAAGATAGAAATGACTAGAAAATCCCCGACTCTTTAACACCCCCAACTTAAAAAATTAGCTTCTCCTTAAGCAAAAAAAATAAATCAAAACCACAAGAGACAATCAATATAAGCACAACACTATCCTTCTTCAACTAACAATTACAAATCAAGCAAGTGATTTTCTTTATAAGAAACTCCCTCGATTTCAAGAACATTTTAAATAACAAAATGACTTTTAAAAATGATCAAGCGACAACACTAACTCCAAGAAGTGACACAGAACCACTAGTTTATCAAATAACCTCCCTTGACTCAATTTAAGAAATTTTGTAAAAAGATATAAATCCTTATCAAATTTTGTTTCCATCAACTGGGTAAGATTAATTTCGTCTTTACAAAGGTCCAAAGTGAAGAATCTCAATGACCCACTTCCAATTTCTCAAAAATGGAAAACTTCAATTCTTCAAAGCTAAGAAAAAGTTGTCTCAAAACTCAGAAATTACTCTAATAAATGTTCAGAATAAAATTTGATTTCTAAAAAGATAGATACTAAACAGAATGTTTGAAAATGTATTTATAGTCGCCAAAAATATTATGTGAAGTATCATTCGGTGCAATAAGTTAGGATCGCCAATCAACTCGATGATCTGCCTTTTGGTCAGTTATATCGCCTTTTTGCTTTGGCCTTCAACATTTCAAGTTCTCTAACTTTGGGTGATCAAATAATTTATAACGGAACCACTTGGCGACACGTTGACTACTCCTTTCTCACGCTAAATTGATTTTCTCCATCAGGGCTTGGCAAACTATAACTTTAGTCGAGACAAGAGCCACTTGGCGACTCACCCAATGGATTAGGCGATCACAATGCCTTCTTGTCTTTGTTCTTTTAGGTTCCTTGTTCCTTTTTTCACATTAGTGTCCATTGTTCCTCAATCCAAATACCTGGAAATTAAGGATTTTACATCAGTTCTTTCACAAAATAAACATTTTAGGACACCAAATCTATCCAAATAAATTCCTATATGATTCAAATCATTGACTCATTAACCACCTACAGACGGTCGCCCACCTACGGTAAACTAAGTTTTGAAAAAAATGAAATTTTTATCCTTTTTTATATCTAAGGTGTTACACCTCTATGCGAACATCTACCTTCATATGAGGCACCAAAAATAGTGACCAAAAGACTGGGCCATCTTGGGCTCCCCAAACTCCTCTAAGACCGTCAACTCCACCTCCTTTGCGGTGCTCACAATGAACTAGAAGGAATCAACCCCTCTAGATGCCGTGAACACATACCTGATGGAGAAAGTTAACCCTCTCACGGATTGGTAACTCTCTGCCTCATACTGAACAAATGTCATAGCATGCCTAGAGAGCGCACAGAAACAAACCTCATACTCGGTCACAGACAAACTTCCCCGAACCAAGATCTCAAATCTCAAACGACTCTCCTCCCTCACACTCCAAGGAATGAAGTGGTCCTGTAAAGCACTAGAGAACACATCCCACTCCGTCTGAGGAAATCCAACTAGTCTAGACATCACAAAAATCCTCCACCTTTGATGTGTCCTAGTTATTGTTTTTTTAAATTTCTTGTTATAATATTAGTGTATCTAGTGAGAAACATCAATGTTTGTTTCTTTCTTTACTATTTTAGCAGTAAAGTAAATATGTGACTTTTAGAAAACAGTAAAAAGATCCCTTTTGAGCAAGCAGATAATCTTATGTTGTATACGAGGTTGAGAAATATATGAGAAGACATTATAGTCTAATATAATATTATCCGTGAGAATAATTTCTCAATGGTTATATATTGTACAAGTTTCACCTAAGGAAAAATATAAAAGGTACTTTATTTGCTTAAATTAGAGTAATGAATAAGAAAAAATGGCATAAAATAGATGTTTATCAAACTAATGACATTCAAATGTATACTCTCTTCAGTTTGATGTCATCAAATGCTTAAAAAGAAGCATGCAAAGTTAACAACAAATCCCTTGTAAAGACTCAAGATCTAATAAAGATAAGCCCTCCCCTGATATTCGATTAGAATACCACGGGCTTATCGGGAAAAAATTAACCTGGAAGAACTCAATTTTGAAAAGTTGCGGTTTTCATTTTCTACGATGTTTATGCACATTTTTCATACAGAAATTCTAAGCTAGCAAGAAGTTTGGTGAACGGGAATGAGATATCTATTTACTAGTGGAATATAATAGAGAAGAATAACACTAAGAAGTATGAAGATAAAAAATTTTCTTTTAGGAAGTTTTTAATGATGAATATTCTCTATCCATCATGAAATTGATGAAGGATAGAGAATTTGGTGTTGGTGATAAAATTAGGCTATACTGATATCCTGATTTATCAAAGTTCATTTTTAAATTACTTTCTAAGGTTCATAATTCAGGAATTAGGCTTGTGTTTTTTCATTTGTACTTGTGATTAAAATATCTGGATTTTCAAAAATTTCCTACTTTTATGTACTTCGATTTTTAAGAAAAGATTGGCTGACAGTTGTATAAATAATTCAAGAATTAGGACCAAGATATTGTATTTTCCCATAAGTTATTTCAATGTACAAATATTTCTACAACGTCGATGGATATTAATAACAATCTTGGAATTATTATCCAAAATTTAAATGCCAAAATCACACATTTATCATATTTTATAACTCTTCTCTGAAAGTTCCTTAAGAAACAAGTTTAAATCTAAAAATACTAATAATTTTCTCTGTCTCCCGCTCAAAGTTGGAATAGAAAACCTAATTTGTTTCTTTATAACGTGTTACTGCCTCCTCTCTCATTTTCAGTGTTTTATTTTCTTGAAAATTGTATCCTTCCTCACATTCTTCAATGTTTGATTAGAGGCCTTTGCTTAGCATGAAGAAGACTTCTTGTTTGATTTCTTTCCATCAAAATCTGAAGAAGAAGCTTGCATAGGTAACTACACTCCACATTTAGTGACTCAATAACTAGTGACGATAACAGACTTATTCGCTGCACCGAAAATCGATCTGGAAAACTCATGTCAGCTCAATAAAAAATCACCCCCATAGAGATTAATATAGGAATGCGGATGATTCCATTTATCCAAATAATTGGGTACATTCTTCGATAGTAGACTTGGACATGGTAAAAATTTGGAGAATGGCTGCAGGGTGTGTGTTATTGTGTGGGATCTAACTTAGGAGAATGTCCTAAGAAGTATGAAAATTTTTGGCTAAGGAAGCTGAACAGTGGTGACTTTTCTCTTTGGTGCAACAAATTGTTCAAGGATCGCGGATTGGGTGATGGTGATGAAATTGGGCTTTATTGGAATCCTAGATCTCAAGTTTAATGCTCAAATTGCTTTCTCAGTTCACGCTTAGTGAAAAATCCAATAATTTAGGACCAAAAACAACATTATATAGTAATCTTTTGTTTAATATTTCTCTTTTAGCTAATTGTAATAGCTAAAGACCTAAATATGAAATTGGAATATCTGGAGTATGATGATTCATGAAGGTCCCAATTTAGGCTTCGCAATCCCTTTTTGTACTTGTGTTTTCATCCCATATTATTATTGTATTGTTCTTTTAATATGAGAATTTGTAGTTCGTGAAATAGTTTAGTATTTTGATGTTCTCATTACAAAGGATCTTAATGGGAGAATTAAGTTAATATACTCACAGCAAATAAATGGAAATAAGGACCGAGCATGACATAATTAAGCACCCCATATCGTGCACAAACTCAATTGTAGAAGATTACGGGCTAAATCTTTAAGTTGATATTTCATAACACCTACTGATTTATGTGTGTCGCCAAAGCACATCAAGCTAAACTTGATGAAGAAATAAATTTCACAGAAAGATATAAGATATCTATAGCAAATAATAGTAAAATGTATTGGGGAATGTTTGAACAGAGGAATGTGATTTGAGATGTGACATTTCATCTATCAATTTCTTTTTCAATCAGTAACATGATTGTTTTCTCAAATGAAATGACTGAGAAAATTGATCAGAGATGTATTAACTTAAGACAAACTTATTTTGTAACTAGAGCAAAATAATGATAGAATAAGAAAGGCAGCATGAGTCGCTGGTTGCTCATGTGTTGGGCATGGCCTTTACAGACAGATGCAGAATCCTCTGTACAAATACCAGCATTTAGCGTAACTGACGGTTGTAAGTAAACTTCCTTGAAAAAAAATCATCTTTTGGCAGTCAAATCTAAAATAATGATACTACCGTGAAATGCCCTTCTTGGTCCATTTATGCTGCCCTTCTAAGTTTGTCTAGTTCAGCCAAGATATTCTCGAGGGGAACTCTCATCTTGTTGTGTTTAGTCTGCAGTTTGTTTCCAGCAGAAGTAAAACTAACAGCAGTAGTAATATGAATTATATCTTAGATCTTTGTGTAGAAATCAACATAAACCATCTTTATCATCTAAGGAAATTGTTGTTACGTGTCTCAGGATCTGCTTTGAATGGATCCGGAACATCAGGTGATTGTTAGGAGATAAGTTTTCTTTCAGTCATTATCTTAATAACTAGTTATAGTTGTTCCTATTTTATAGGCATGTTAGAAGTCTTTTAGCAAGTTATAAACCTGAATGGATAGCTCACTGGTGAGCGTTCCAACATAGTAAGTCCACCTAAGGTATATTAACACCTTCCAATGATTGTAATCTCCAAATGATTTCTAAACACCTAGAAATCATCAAAGAACACAAATCATAACATTGATACCATAATCCAATTCAAGGAAAGTTAAGATCAATGTCAAAGAAGTTAAGAGTCAAGTCAAAAGTTAAGAAGTAAGTCAAAGCAAAGTTCTTAAAGGTTTTAAAGAGTCTTTACTAAATATTTAACTTCATTTTAAGGCTCAAGTTTAAAGTTAAAGCAAAGAATAACAAGTTGAAGTCTTTTCTTCAAAGAAAGATAAGGAACTAAATATTTCCTAAGGGTTGATTAAGACTCAAGTTTTCAAGTTAACCAAAGAGTAAAGAGTTGAGTTCATTTCTCAAAATTTATAAGGGAAATAAGTATTCCTTGAAAGTTTATAAATTTTTTGAAATTTAAGTTAAGAGGTAACTAAGGTTTCCCAAAAGAGATTTGAACAAGAAAAGGGAACATTGATTCAATACAGCTTTCTAAAGCTAAGTGTTGAGCAATTATCTCAACCCAAAGAAAGGAAGTTGATTTTAAAAGCATGATCTAAGTATATTTTGGGAGTAGTATTGATCATCGATGTGGGTATGAGTGTTCCTAGTAACTAAAGTCTCCATGAAAACCGTCTATCCATCATGGATATTAACAGGTCATACTTTTTAGATGATTAGGTAAGTTAAGCAAGTGGATCCACTAAGTTAAGTAAACGGCAAATATAGGACAGTTCAGGCAGTGTGTGCGAGACGATGTATCACCACTTAGGCTCATAGTGGTGGTTGTCGGTTAGAGAATCTCTCAAAGAAACTATATTACTTCATATATAAGTAAAGTTGAGTTTTATATTGCACTATCTTTAATGAACTAAGTGGTTTCATTGTTTTACAAGCTTATATATATATATATATATATATATATATGTCTACCTGCTTTATATTAAGTTAAGTTACTCAGGAGTTGAGCAGAGCCAAGGTAAGTGTGTCTTCTTACTCCTTTCAAGCTTAAGCTGTTGTTTAACATTCCAACTCGCATACTCGTACATTCAATGTACTTATGCCAGTTGGCCTGCATTGTATCATGATGCACAATAAGGTAACATGGATAAGCATCCACCAACGCCTCGTGATCAACCAAGCACTCGGAGTCGGTAGTGAGACTCCTTGCATTCAGGAGGACACATATTTACTTTTTCAGTCTTTTCTTTTATAGAATGTTGTGGGGTTTGTCCCAACATTCATCTTAGTATTATAGAGTCTTCATAGACAGTTAGTCAGTCAAATAGTTCAGTTTGAGTCTCTCTTTATTTGCATTTCAGATATTATATTGTGAGACATAAGTGTCATTTTGGCCAAGACATGTATACTAACTATCTTTATGAGAATGTTTCTCGCTTCTTATTGAGTTAAGTCTTCCGCTGAGTTAATTAAGTCAGGCCAAGGATCACTCAAGCCAACAATGATCATTGGGTGCCGACCACGTCTAGGGTGTAGGCTCGGCATGAAAAAACCTGAACGAAGGGAAGTGAAAGTTGAAGTTGAAGCTCTCAGGAGAGTGACGGAAGACACAAGAAAATGGAACAACCTGAAATATGTAAATATATTAAGACACACAAAAAGGCATATAAAAATGTTAGGTTGTTTTATTTATACATTAAGATTACAAATTATTCCAATTATGCATCTAAGCGTATATAATAAAGTTTTAATCCATTATATTTTTTATTCAAATTTTGAAAAACTTTAATGTTGGTTAGCCTGGGAATATGCATATAATCATTTTTCCATATATATATATATATATATATATATATATATATATATATATATATATATATAGAATTTTAATTTCAACATTGAATGTTATTTCAGTTATTATAATTATTGATTACCAATGAAAGAATAAAAACTAAAAACATTTGATATCCTTCCGTCACCAATTTAACTATATAATGAATCATCTTATTTGTTATCTTAATTTTTTCTAACTAATCAACTTATAAATGGAATAATCAACCCCTTCTTGTGTCCTCATTAGATGAAGTAATAGAGACAAGTTGAAGATTTCTACAGAGGTATGTTCACTTTATTTGGTTGTTTTTAGTGAATGTTTGTGAAAATATATATTCATTTTCGTGTATTTCTTTAGCACTATCTAATTTTTTAAAAATTTTGTTTCTTTTTCTTTGCCAAATAATTGTAATGAGTTTAATCTCTATGATGACGAACCTCTAAAATCATTGCAAAGGATCCTTGCTTCTATATAAGCTTTCACATTTTTAGATGAGTCTATTCGTGTAACACCTGTATCAAAAAACAAACTGAACCAGAAGATTTCCAAAGGTTGCAGGTGCAACCCACAAACCGTGGCTAACCCACGGTCCGTCCTGGTAGTGCGTGGATGGCAACCTACAGCCCCAAAACCATCCTCATAAGTAAATCGAAAGACTAACAGGACAAATCATGGATCCTTCCACGGACCATCGATCAGTTCGTAGGTCGAGACCCTCGAGACCGCAGAACCTATCCTCTGAAGTCAATCGGCGAACTGAGACAACGGATCGTAGATCCATTCACGGATCATCGATCCATTCACGGATCATCGATCAGTCTGTAAGTCAAGACCCTCGGGACCCCAGAACCCATCTTCTAATACGATCAACGGATTGTCTAGATGGATCGTGAATCAGTCCACAGACCACCGAGCAGTGTGTAACTAGATGTTGCAGGTCCAACCCACGGTTGCCATCCATGGATCGTAGGGTAACCCACAATCTGTCCTGGTGTGCGTGGATGGCCACCTGCAGCCCTCATAATCCATCCTCTGAAGTCGATCAACGGAGTGACTGGACAGATCATTGATTTATCCACAGACTACTGATAAGTCCATAAGTGGCTTCACCAGATTTTATGTAAGGGGTCGTTTGGTCTTTTCCTTATGCATTGGACCTCTAAACTACGTTATTTAACCTATAAACTACGTACTTTTTGTCAGTTTTACACTAATAATAACCTAATATCGTAAATTATTAACAAAATATTCATCAAACGTAGAGCAAAATAGCGGAGAAAGTCGAGCTGACCTATTCAAGAAAGCAACGAGTTTTCATCAAATCCAGCACCCAAATCAAAAGATTTCTAAGTAAATTTCAGGCATGTGGCATTTCACTAGCGGGTTCCTTCCCCCCATTAGCTCCCTAGATTTAAATAAGAATCTTGATTCCCTTAATATTATCTAGATCTGGGGTTTCTTATATGTTAGAAAGTTTGGGTTTTAGTTTTTAGAAGATCCAATCAGATTATCATGAATTTAGTATCGTTTTGGTAGATTCTTTCATGAATTCAGAACCATATCTATGTAGTTCTCTTGGTTCATTATTTACACATACTAACAGTTACTTCATATATATACATACATGCCTCAGTTTTCAAATGTTTCATTATCATCATATTAATGTTGCTATATCAGTTAGCATGTCAGTATTTTGAGCTATCCAACATTATAGAAATTCACTCATAAATTTAAATTACACAATCAATTGGGAGTATCTTAATATTTAGTGGATTAGAGTTTAGCGTACTCGAATAGTCTTAGAACTACGTGACCCCCTAGGTTTATAAGTCCCCACTGTGGGCATTATATTTTATTAATTACTCCAATAATGCCTCTATACCTCTGGTAGGGTATATCGTGTCCTCTCTGATGGGTATATACATCAGAATCCACATTTAGATTTTGTGGTATTATATCGGTTATTAGTAGCTCCCAAAGTCCAGTCAGATAATATTGCATTGACCATGTTATCAGTTATAGTAAGATTTCAGTCTCATGATGTTATAAATTTGGTCACTGCATTTAGTTAATTTATGTTCAATATTCTTAGTATAGTATTATGCTTATCTCTTATCATTGCTCAGATATATGTTTTAGTTCAAGTATTTTTATTATTAAGCTTTATTCGATCATGCATGCTCATTACCTTTCAAGTACTGACACATACTCTACGCTTCATGTTTTCGAGATGTAGGTTCAAGTTCCAAATCACGCATAGATTGGTTCCCAATTACCAGTTGAGGAGGTTCAATGGTGAGTTCTCATACTTCGAGGACAATAAATATGTTTCACACCTTAATATTAGTTTCAGTTTTTGATAGATTTAGCTTGGGCAGTCCCAACTCTTTTGTCAGTTATGTGTTATTCGACCATAGTTAGATTCAGTTTCACATTTCAGTTTT
>JAJJBR010000422.1:0-58658 GCA_022817965.1 Solanum lycopersicoides | reverse complement strand
ATCTATACCTATACAAGACATATATCAATTTAAAGGTAAATATATTGTTACTGTGAACAAGCAAGAGGTTGTTAATCCTTCTCAAGTTCTTTTCGTCTGAATTTTGTACTCCCATTTTCTCAAGAATTATAACTACCTTTGCTGCATGGGTAATTTATTATGAGTATAAAAATGTTGTATGATCATGGATAGACATGTTTGATAGAATGTTAGCGTATTGTTGGCCTCCCAGTAAGTATGCACATATTTAAGAAAAACCATTGATTAGCAAGAATTGTAGTTCTTGTACAAACCTTTGTATTCTCCAAGTAGTTTAGAACTTTGTAATAACACTTAGTTAATAATTCCGAATCAACTTCGAGAAATATTTCTTATATCCATGTTGAATACACAATGTAACCATAACTAGCAGCCTTGCAGCTCTGCCTGATTATTGGTACCTTCCCAAGAGTATAGCAAATTGCATAAACGACTGTACCATATAACATTTCTAAGAATCCACCACCCTCCAATCTTTCCTGGTTAGTTAGTGCACTACCATACTGTTCATCTTATATTTTTAGTAGGAGTATTTCGAGATGAATAATTGACCTTTACATAATGTTACATTTTTCCAGTATAAGTCCACCACATATGTCCACTTCCCAGGCCATTGTATATGAGAAAAAATAGAAATAGAAAATGAAGAATATCTTTAAGGATAAATAGTTTACTCTGAAACTGCGGATTCTTTCCACCATATTTAACTGAACATCTATTATTCCACAAGTTCCAACAAATCACAATGGGTAATATTTTAATAATTGCTCTATGTGCATCATTTTCCCTGAGTATCAACACTTCTATTAAAAACTCCTCAAGAGGATTGCTGTGACTGTAATCCTATTGTGCTGGAATAATACTTCCAGATGTGTTGCATAGTTTCAGTTGAATGAAGATGTATCCACTTCATCCCAACCTTGCCTAATGCAGCAATGACATTCACAGTTCCACCCCAAAATTGCCAAACTTTCATTGGTTGGCACAGTTTAAACCTTAATGCCTCTCTATGTACTGTGGTTTCACAGTACTTTCAACGCTTTTTCCTTAATTTAGTGTGTCTAGGGACTTTTCGTAGTAATTTAATGTGTTTTTATCTGTGTTTTGCAGGAAAGTTGTCCAAAACAAAATACAGAAGGCTGTGAAAAATCAGTGCAGAAGTGACCCATGAAGCCATCGCGGCCATCGTCCCATCGACGACCCATCATCCATCGACGACCGTACCTCGTGACCGTCATTGGAGATTCAGACATCTAGAAGCAACTCGGGAATTCTGACTAAGTGTGGGGCTACAAAAGATCGACGGTCCTCAGTCCATCGACGGACCGTCTTGGCAAATTGTCGATCAGATCAGAAGAGTAGTCCCAGAAGTGGTTGAAGAAAATCTAAGTATGGAACGATGAAAGCACGACGGACCGTAAGTCTATCAACAGACCGTGATTATTGGTCCTCGATTGGATTAGAGAAGATGCAAAAGTGAAGCGCCGAAGAAAAAGCTAAGTCTTGACCGACGGAGTAGTCGACAGACCGTTTGTGGAGTCGTCGATTAAGCCGTCATTTTCTGTACAAACTTTCCTTATTTGTTTTCCTTTTATTTTAGGACAATGTCTTTATAAATAGCGTGTAAACCTCATTTTTGAGTTGGATCTTTTATTATATTTCTTACTTTTGTTCTTGGAGATTTGAGTTTGCAACTTGGCAATTTTATTCAAGTTTACGGAATCGATTATAAAGTGAGTTTTGTTGTTTCAAGCGTAATTCTAGATTTTCTTCAAACTTGTCAAAGAATTCATGAATTATTGTTTAACAACCATGAATTGTGTTCTATAGGCATGGGTAACTAAATCCCAAATTAGGGTTGTGGGAATCATGGGTGATTAACAAAGTAAAACTAGCTAAATAACATATCTAGAATAGGTTCTTGCATGTATTGATAACTCTTTCCGCTTAGAAATATTTTTAACGAGTGACGTATTAGAACTTCCCTTATCTTCACTTGCCGATCAAGGGGGTAGTTAATAGGAAAAGGAATTAGTCAACATAGATTTTAGTGGAAACTATCTAATAGGCTAGTTTCTGTAGACCCCGAAATTGACTTAGGTTATCATAGAGCCTAACATGTTTGTAATGGTGGTCTAAGGCTTTAAAGTTGTCTATAATATGGTATAGAGGCAGTAGCTAAAGTATTAGGTGTGTTGGAAGTCAAACGTCAAGGGATGACTAAGACGTTTGACGACTAAGTCACCTAAATGCCTCATATGTAGGTTTACATGTTTAAGTTGGATTAATGAGGTTTTGAAGGTCCTTAAATGAGTTATTATAGTCATCCATAGGCAGTGTGTCAAGTTTCGTGAAGTTTGGAGGTCAAACGTCCAAGAACGTTCATGAAGTTCGAAAGATATGCCTTGAATTGAACTTGTGTGTCTAGGCATGTTTGTCGAGTCTTATGTTCGTTTAGATGAAATTTATGTTAGAGGTGAAACTCATAGACGATCATGTTTGGTTTGGAAACTCCGGAAATTATCCGCAAACGACGGAGGATCGACGTTCGGTGGGTCCATCGATCGCCCCGTCAAGGTGTCGTCTGCAGGTACTTAGCCTGGATAAGGAGGGGAGACTTGAAATGTCTCTTAACCCACCGACGGTTCCAAGCACATGCCTGTCAGTGGGCTGACACCCCTCAATGTGTCGTCAATGAGGCTGTTTCTGCACGCTGGAGTTGCCTGCCAAGTCAAGGGGTGAATTTGTAAATTCACCCACTTCCAAATAAAGGTATAGGCGGTTTATAAAGGGTCTTTTGGTATTTAAAACAAGTTATATAAGTGTTTAATACTTAGAATATTCATTCTTCTAAATTGAAACCCCAAAACCCTTAGAGAATCCCAAAGACTCCATTGAAGTCCAAATCAAGGAAGAGCTTGGTGTGACATTTTGTGTGGAGATTCTTCATCAAAGTGAAGAATTACTTCATTGAGGTATGTTTTGATCCTTGAAACTCGTTTCATCAAGGAGCCCAACTTTCAAAGATGTTTTCAAAGTTTTCAAAGAGGAATTGTCAATTTCATGATTCTTCCATGGGTTCTTGCATTAAATGTTTCAAACGTCATTAGATTTAGATTATATTGTATATGATTTTAACCTAAATTACCTATGAACCCATTAAATTGATGAACCTAAGATTTTGACTAAATTATGGGTTACTTTATATTGGCTTAATGTTGATGAATTCATGTGTAGTTTCTTATGAGTTTCTATTGATGTAAGAATTGTGTTCAATTGTTATCAAATTATATTGGATTGTTGAATCTATAGTGAATTGGTTTAGATTTGATTTCTATAATTGTGTATTGAATGGTGTGTTCATGCCTGGGTAAGGGTCTTTGTTATCAAATTGAGGAATGGACTTGAATTGAAGTGATGAATGAAATGGAGGTATTATCCCCCATGCTTATTGCTGGTTATTATACTTTGATTCGTAGTAAAAATTCAAGCAGTAAGCAAGTGCTGACGTAGGTGTGCAACAGTGAAAACTGCTATGGCCCAAATTATAGGATACGCTCAATCTCACAATCTTACAACCACTCGCCTCATACAAATCTCTGCGATCCCCCACTCCAGACCAGCCAATGTCAACAATACACTCGTATGTATGCGTAGGAAAGATCGGGGGTGAAATATAGTGTCAACCCTTTGAGCGACCAAGCAGAGACTACCTCGCAATTCTCAATCAACACAACGAGACAAACAGCTGTTACTCATCCGGAAATCATACCAAATAGCTACATTGATTACAACTGTCACATTAATAAGAAAAATGGCACCATCTGTTTAGCCCTTCAAAGCCCTAGAGATCAACCACTACGCCCGCGTTTTTTTTTTTGCAGGCTAGTCGTGCGCACGCCTAATGGCGTTCCAGTAGTCAAAAAAATCCAAAGAATTCAACTTAGCGTCATGTTAGTTGTATGGGCGAGGGCAAATAACTGTGAAATAAGCTGATTGACCACGGAGATGACAGTGGTGACACATCCGGTCAGACCACAAAATCTCTCAAAAATGAGTACTCGCCACAATTATGATATCCTACTTGAGGAGCCAACAGGCACCAACTGTGCCAATAGCCACACACAAGCTTATGTGCAGAGACGCTAATGTGGGTGTGAAGCGAACTTCTAGCTCCATATGGGTCTCTGTGTGATGTGTGTGTAGCTATTATCCTGCTACCTATATCTATCCTCTCTTCCTATCGTGTTCGAGTGTTGTATCACGAGTACACCATCAGAATAGGTTCTCCAAAGATTAGGTGCCGATTTTGTGCAATGATGGATTTAGTTTGTGCAAATGTGAATATAATGTATGCCTACGTTCTGTATTATTGCTCGATTATTTCGAGCTTTGTTCTTTGGTGAGGTTGATAATATCTTCAATGTGCTTACCATAATCACTTTTTCAAATAATTGCAGCTGTTATTATACATAGATGTTGTCAGCTGTTGCTTTAGGCATCTCTACTTCGTTCTTCTTTTGTTTACCAGCATGTGTTGTTCTCCTTGTGAGTCTCTCTTCCATGTGCTCGCACTTACTGAGATAGACATTGCGACCATTTTGCGCGTAGGTGGCCTCCTAGGCGAGATGATAATGGTCTTAATGATTAATTATAAGTCACCTGCTATGTACATATAAGGACACGAAAATGATACTTCAACTGTTTGCTTTCAATCGGTCTTCTTGGACAACCTAAAAGCAGCTAGTAGAAACCATGTGGCTTCATTTCATTACCACTGTTTGTTGTTTTCCCGTACTGTATGCATAAATGGACTTACATAGAAGACTGCAAGAGATCATTTTGTGATTATCTGAGTGCTGTTATCATGATTAGCAGAATAGGTTCTAGAAATAGAGCTCATGTTGTATTACTTCCAAGTTTATCGAACTAACATCTCGTCATTAGAATTGGTGCGTTTATAGAATGGCATTCTCTCGTTATCCTAGTGTCTAGAGTTGAAGTTCCTTCATTATCCCTAGGGAAGATAAGTATAATCTACTACGAATATGAGTATCTCTCTCTTTTATTTTATAGAGCATACCTGTATTCAACTAGTGGTTCGCACCGACTAACCGCAAAAGAATCCGAGTATTATCGATAGTTTTCCCAAATACCATATTAGTTACAATATACACCAAATAGTATTTTAGCCGGCCCCAACTAAGCTTATGCGTAGTGCGAAGACGAAGTTGTCCTTGTGAATGAGAGTGAACATAATATACCTCGTCTATACTTTACTCATACTTGCTTGATCCCTTCAGATATTACTTCCCATTGTTGCATTAAAGTTTCTTTGTTAAAGTGCATAAGAAAGCTTTTGGATTATTGTTAGTTCTTTAAAGCACATATCTCGTGACTCACGAACGGCTGGGTGATCACGAGCAAAGCGCGAGTCTAATACATAGCATGCAGAGAACGATCCTCTTGATATGAGAGAGTTAATGGAATCTAGGTCTTTGGAATGGTCAGCACGAGGGAGGTGTTATATGAGAATATTGCTGATGAAGACTGTAGTCGGTGCGATCTTTAGCTATGCGATAGAACCGCGACCTCGATGTGATCAGTTCGTACTCGCGTCCATTCTAAGTCAGCTGCATGTATTTGCCGCCGTATTCAGTTCACCTATACTGCGTCCTCTCAATCGAGTGAGGCTGCGTTTAATAGTGAATATGATAGCATATGTCTTTGCCACGTAGCTTCTCCGATGCTAAGAGTCGGGAGGTCATGACTCAATGCGCAACTTGGATCAACAATCGATCCTGTTACTTGCTGTGTCCCTTCTGTCCTTCTAGAGGAGATGTTCACAATAGTGTAAGAATAGTGTCTAGTATAACCAAGTGAGTTGCTTTCTCTGATTGTCCTAATTGGGGCAAGCATTCACACCCTCCCTCAACAGACGATCCATGAGGTAACAGTCCTGTTCAAGTATCTGTAGGTTTAAAGACTGATACTTTAGAACTTTGTGATTCCGCCTATTTCTTGGCTTAATCACAGCATGGCTCTTATACTCTGGTTATCGTGTTACCGGAGCGAATCACAATGTAGCTCAGAAGCGTATCGTCGATTTGGTTGGACTATACACTTAGCCATCCAACTACTCAATGCAAGTGTGTTCCTCAGAGAGCGCTGCTGCAGCAGTGTGGCGACAGTGTAGAGGTTATGGCACAGTGACAGATCTTGACAGATGGGAGGAATTCTCCTGAGGTACTCGGAGCCGCAAGATATTGCGTTTTGTGTCTATTTGTCGTGGTCTTCTCCTAAGGAATGAGAGCGTTGACTCTCAAGCAGTGGGTGGCGATTTTGCACTCTGCGATACCGTTTGTTTTCTACCATTAACATAAGTTATGTGGATGTCGGCGACTTTTAAGACCTGTAGCGATTGCAAACTTTGGCACTTAGAAATGTGTGTCCCATAAATATATGAGGTGTCAGCCAGTCAACTCGTGGTGGATGTACCAGATCCCACCCGACTGCTGGGTCTAGGGATGATCTTAATTTGGAAATGAATGTCCCGGGGCTCAGCCAGCTGACAGTGACTCTGTCCGTTATCTCTTCAGAGAGCTCCCCCACCTTCACAATGATGGAGAATTATCACCATGCTTTCACACACAGAATCGTGGATGAAGGTATAAATATGTAATCTTGAAGCTGGCCATTTAGTACAGCACTCGACCGCAATAGAAGGCACTACATCAACCGAGACATTAAATCATGCATGTGTATTAAACACTTCATGCTCGCGTAGTGACTTGCACTGTGTGTCTGTGACGTCGAGGCATAGCAAACGATGCTCGGTAAGTGGAGAGGCAAAAGGCGAAGAGAAAGAGAGATAGATTCTGTAATTTTCCTTCATATATAAGTCTAGCATTCACGAGAGATCACACTATTTACATCGAAGGTAGTTAAAGAAAACGAAGCGTGTCCAAGGGGGAGGCTGATGGTCAATGTACCAAGCTAATGATGTAAGATAGAGGCTTGCTTCTCAATCATAGTACACAAGTTCATCATAGTAGCATCACTTGAACTCGCGGGGATCGATGGCTAGGTTGTGATTCGATCTAAAACCGAAGATTAAACCTCCAAAAGTGAACTAGGCTTTTAGGGAATGTACAGGTTAATGTGGTTCAAGGCATCAAACTATGCTGCACAACCGAAATACAGTTGAGAAGCCTACTAGCCAGCGCGTCCTATAAGGGGGTGCACGGAATCCAGTGCTGCGCATTTAAGCTAGTTGGCACACGGAAGGGGTCTGTGGGTGAGAGAAAGGAGTGGAAACACAAAGTATTATAGCAAGCGTGTCTGTTGCGCGAGCTAGCGCGAACAATAACGCTGTAGATGCGCTATCCTGACTTATGTAACGTCAACTTGTCTAAAATCCAGTATTTGTTGGTGAGATCATTGTGAATTGACCTTGGGAAGTAATAGGAGATCGTAAAGCATATAATACAACCTAGCGACCTCGGAAGTGGGGTACCGAGAGGGTAAAGTCCGAAGCTATTCTTAGAATGGTAGGAATTATTGCTCGTGATTACTGTAGTAGACCCCAGCGTGTGACCCTACGACAGGAGTGTGGGACAAATTTGACAGAGCATAAAGAGTTGGACAAAGTTGTCGATGCCCGAAAGTATCACGCATCCAGGTAATACTCCGTCTGGCTACTGCCTGCAGACTCCGGAGATCGATCCTGTGTGTGGCTGCGTGCGCGTAGGTAGGAGCGTTGACAAACAATGAAAAGGGATTGTCAATTGTAGGCCTGCAGGACTTGTATATGGGATGCTTGCGATGTATACTCTCAGTTTGGCGCATGTAGGATAACCATCAGGTCTGGAAGAATTGGCTAAAGACTCTCGTATCTTGTGGTTGAAATTAAAAAATCATTCCACAAAAGGTGATGATAGAATGCAAAGCGTGAAAGAAAGAAAAGGGTGAGAAGTTATACCTTCCAGTCTCCTATCAGACACAACACACGCAAAGCAAGTCCCCTACGTCAAGCAAGCGAGAGAGACCGCGAGACCCAGAAGTCCAATTGAACCTACCTTATAGTTCACTCTACATAGAGATAAGTCAAAGCGAAACCAATGCACAGTAGGCGTGCGATGCGAGCCTTTAAGAAGCATAGATGGTGATAACCAACCGCTTTTAACGAGCCAAGAGGCTGACCAGCATACATTAGCGTCGCAGTACACCGTAAACGACAATGAGTTGTCGATCAACATAAGCGCAATAAAGAGTTGACTCCTCCCTAGAAGTGGAGCTTTAGCAATCTCCTAGCGCCGTCTAACCGTTAATGGGACTTATGATGATATGAGGAAGTTACGTGTGAGTAGTTGATGAGCAGTCTGAATCCAACACGTATTTTAATCTATATGCGTAATGCGCTATATAAATATACAGAGGAAATAACATGAGGGCTCTCAGATTAATCTCACAGGTGATAATATGTAGAATGTCAAGACTAGAGTTGTATGAGACTCATAGCGCAGACGTGAAGAGAATCTGGTGAGAAGAACAGCAGTATTGTGAATTTGCGGAGCCACATGAGGAAAACGAGAGTAGTATAAGCAAGAGCAAATAAAGCTTAAGACTTGTGTAAAAAGAGTAAGCTTAACTGTCTCGATGGCTGTGTTAGAGAGTTGCCACACAAAAGGTGCAACTCTCTAGCGTCTGCTGCGCGGTGTGCCATGAGATGACGACCAGATGTGGCGGTAGCGCTGGTCTCGATAGTGGATATGCTGGGCTGCTTGATGGCTTAATGTATTGGCAAAGGCAAAGTATGACAACATGAGGTTTGATAGTGACAATAAGCGAATGGACTTAAGGTGTTGGTAAGTAGAATTGTCAATAGAAAGACCCGAAGATTAAACCGCTCACTTTTATACCTTTTCGAGTTGGTATGGAAGAGGAATTATTCAGTAGTGTGCACCCCTTCACCTGACTGGTGCACAACTCAGCGGGCGATAAAAAACACAGCCCGCAGGACGACACCATATTGATCTCGGCGGTGTCAAAGAGTGCTTCGCAGTGTCCTGACTTGACAGAGGCCAGTGTTCTCGTGGTCAAACCGGTTGCGTGGCACGTATAAAGACACTGGCACAAAATTCACCGCTCGTACGGGACAGTGTCTACAGGTACGCAGTACAGTGAGCTTACCCTACGTGTAATAACACGTAAGAGCGTTACACGAGGACACCAGTTCCTCCACAGAGCTTCGAGGCCACTTCTTTGCCGCGTCCGGTATAGCGTATAATAGTTATGACCATCCTGACCTCTTGGTGCACACTCCGGATAAGCTGTTACGATCGGCTAGGTGAGTGTTGTTAGCGTTGTCGTCAAAAGCATACCAGGGGTCGTATAACATTTAAAAATTGTGTCCATAGCGTCTCGAATAGCTGACGCAAACATGTGTGTTATACCCGAGTTCACTATAAACTTGTCTCCGAGATACAACACGTCCAACTCCAACCCACGTCGTTCGACTTCTAGGAACGGTTCCGCGTACGTAGCTAGTTCCAAATATCGTGCATCAGTAAACGTGTAAGAACAGCTATATTGGCGTCCTATATTGGCAGTCTCTAAGATATTATAAGAAATTTCGTGACAGCTTATACTGGACCTGAGCAACCGCGATGTAATTCATCTCTACGACGAATAAACATCATATAATACGTCACTACGTGAGGGAGCATGAGGGGATGAGTATCAGGTACGAGCTAATAATCGTGTGCTGTGTATCTCAATCCGCTGGCAAGTAGTGGCGAAGGATGCCATAAATCCATACCACTGAATTAGCTGAGGAGCGTATCAGGCCTTGACTAACATGGTAAGAGATACGATAGTCTTAACCAGACCTACTATGTTTCAAGTGGACAAGGGTGTGAGCGTCAAGTAATAAGACCTCGTATGAAGCTAACACGTTCCGGGTCTTCTGACATGGAATTTAACTGGAGCGAGAGATTGTATAGTGTTTTCGCTTACCGAAAGCGAACGGTACAAGAGTGGCTCTCTTTTTCGGCTCCTTCTACCTGGATACGACACCCTCTGTGACAGAGCCGGACAATACAAGGATCAAATAGTGTATGAGAGAATGTTCTCATCCTGCACATAGTAACAAACTACATCGAAAGTGGAATAAAAAGTTTGATCAAAAAAGCTGAAAAAAGGAAAGTGAGACAAAGACAGATCAAGGGAATCAAGCCTATATGGCTGGAGAGTGAAGTATGTGAGCATCGAGTGTGACTTGAGTTAACGCAACGTTGATAATTTGAGCACCATAGGCAACCACTCCACAACCACTTAAGGTGCGATGTGTGAAGTTTACCATTGCGGCTAACGAATGAATATCAATTGCGGTTGGGGAAACAAGAAGCATGAATGATGGTTGTGGGACAAGTGCGAAGAAAAGGAACGCATACAGGACGACTGAATAAACAACAAAACTCACGGAGAAGCGATTGCCGGAACGGGAAGAAAAATGGACCTAAAGCGACATTAAATGTGAAAACTCGGACAATTATGAGAGTGCTTTAACGCCTGAAGCACCTTAAAAGTCCTAAAGTTAATATAAAACAAGAGTTAGATGCAATGATACATAAAAGATATAATTCGTTCAACACAATAATAAAGAACGATAGTACAACCCATTGTAGAAAGACAGGGCCTAAAAAGAAAAGATAACAAAAAGAATGGAAGTGTCATATTCCAAATTACAAGTTAACTGACTCTTGCAAATGCCCGAACCATACACAGAACTGCATATCGTTTTTAATGTGCTCACTCTAAGTGCCGTCTCATAGAATTACGAGCCGCCAGAGACGAGAGCGATGCTTAGTGTACCTAATATAGCGGGGAACAAAAGCCACTAAACCTCCAGCTTGCGTTCTGCACTTAAGACAACATATCGACGAGCGACTCTCTGAATCAATGCTAGCGGGATGTGCGGATGGGGATAGGAAACATTTAGATCTCACGGTGGCTCATCTCATGATTACGTGAATTGATGCGGTGCATGTCTGTGCCATCTCGTCTGTACGTATAGTGTGTTGCATTTCTCGTCAAGGCACAACGAGAGACAGCTAGATGACTCATAGCTCTGCTCTAGTATAGACTAGATTTACAATAATGTTGTCTCCTAACGTTCTCGTGCAGGACTCTTTAGTATTTGTGTTTACCGTAGTTATCGCTGCGTTGAGTCCTCTGCACCAACTACTACTGAACTGCCTCAATCTGTGTGTTTTCTTGTAGCAATTATTGTTTAGTATGTTTCTACTTCAGACTCTAGCACCACTCTTACTGCAAAATAACTCTCATTCGATCCCTCAGTTCCTAACTGTTTGTACGGTTCCTACTATTGTTCAAAATGGATGAATGATCTATCGATATTTGTGCGGCACAGACGAATATCATTCCTCGTTCTGTTAGCTTCTTCAGGTCTCTAAACTTGCCTGGTAACTCTACTTCATTCATCCCTCCGCTATAATGTTATGTTTGTACCTAACTTTCTTGTCATAAACAACAGTTAACAAAAAACACATTAAAACAATATCTTACGTAAAAGTTCACTCTTGAAAGAAACAACAACACTAACTCTTAGAGATCCACAAGCCTTGTAGAAAGTACCTGCGTGAAATCTCCACAACCACTATCAGACGTGAATCTATTAACTGTGAATTCCATACCAACATGAACAACACACAATGTGAATAGATATCGGGAGCTTCTAACATGTTCAGAGATCTTGCTACTCTTGAAATGTCACTTCTTCTTCCGCATTACAGTCACACAGTTGACTGCATATTTTCTAATAAAACACAAGTTTCATATTCTAACGTTAATCACTACTCAAACACATATCTGGAAGTATTATTCACCACAATGGGAATTACAGTCTCAAGCACCATATGAGCAGTTATTAATAGAATGGAATGTGAATATCAAGGGAAAATGATGCACATAGAGCAATTATTAAAATACCCATGTGTATTTGTTGGAATTGTGGATAATAATGTTCAGTAAATATGGTGGAAAGAATCCAGCAGTTTCAGAGTAAAAGTATTTATCTTAAAGATATTCTTCATTTCTATATTCTATTTTTCCTCATATACAATGGCCTTGAAGGTGGACAATGTGGTGATTTACTGGAAAAATACAACATTATGTAAAGGCCAATTTATTCATCTCGAAAACTACCTCCTACTAGAAAATATAAGATGAACAGTATGGTAGTGCACTAATAATCCAGAAAGATTGGAGGGGGGGGATTCTTAGAAAGTATATATTAACATCGTTTATGATTTGCTATACCTCTTGGGAAGTACCAATAATCAAGCAAAGCTGCAGGCTGCTAGTATGGATTACATTGGTGTATTCAACATGGATATAAGAACATTTTCTCGAAGTTGATTCGGAATTATTAACTAAGTGGTTATTACAAAGTTCTAAACCTACTTGGAGAATACAAAGGTTTGACAGAACTACAAATTCTTGCTAATCAATGGTTCATTTAAATGTGTGCATACTTACTGGCGAGGCCAACAATACAGACATACTATCAAAACATAGTCATATCCATGGACATCATTCAACATTTTATACTCATAATCAATTACCCCATGCAGCAAAAGGTAGTTATATTCTTGAGAAAATGGGAGTACAAAATTTAAAGAAAGAACTTGAGAAGGATAAACAACCTCCTTACTTGTTCACAGTACAATATATTTACCTTATAACATTGATTATGTCTTGTATAGGTATAGATATTTAGGTAATTCTTGTAACTGTTTTTGAGAAGTCCTCCCCTGGATGCTTAGTTCTAGGATTACATGTCAAGTCTATGTCTAGCGTGGTATAATTGTTGTTGCAGTGAGGAAATACTGTGGGATGTTGATCATGATGCATTCAACAACACTTAGCACTTCAACTAATGTTACAAAGGAATCTGAAAAGATGCAACAATGAGAGAAGAAGGAAGCTGCATTCTACATAGAAGCTATCATCAATACAGCAAAAAATACGTATCAGTATGCACAATTGGAATTGACTGTAAGCTGGAAATATAATAAGACTGTTCAGTTTGACTATGTCTATTAGGTATAGTTTTGAATAGGTTTAACCTCTTTAATTTCCTTGTAAAGAGAGTCTCCCTAATTAAAGTATTCTATAAAACCTTGTATATGAGAGGAGTCCTCTCTAGGTGCTTAGTTTTCTTTAGATTACAACTCAATGTATGAGGTGATTGACTAACCTTAGTAGGTAAGTCAACTCTTTACCCACCATAGGACCGGAGGTAATATATGCCCCCCTTCATGTATAACTTTGTTTTCTTATAAATGATAAGGCCTGGGGTGTGTTTCTTAGCCCCTGACCCACCTCAATGGTCGTTACTTCAAAAACAAATCATGACTACTCAAACCAAGCTATGACGGCCAAGATCGGAGGTTGACTCACCAAATCAACAAATTTTCTACTATGGCTTCCGTCTTAGGATTTCACAAGGATGAATCCTCCTACTTTCTATGGGTCTAAGGTTGAGAAGACCCCCAATTTCATTGATGAATCTACAAGATACTTTATGCTATGGGGTTGACAAACTAGTGAGAAGGACGATTAGACACTTACCAACTCAAAGATGTGGCTCAAACATGGTATGTCCAATGGAGGGACAATACGACTCTAGGGGTGGACCTGTGACTTAGGAGATCTTCAAGAATTCTTTTCTTGATCTTTTCTTTCCTAGGGATATGAGGAATCCAAGTGGTGGAGTTTATCAACCTTCATCATATAGGTATGAGTGTGCTTGAATACTCATTGAAATTCACTAAATTGTCCAAATATGCTCCTTCTTTTGTTTCCAACCCTAGGATGAAATGAGCCGCTTTGTTACGGGGTGTCAGAGACTAGAACGAGGATGTCATTCGCTATGCTACATGACAATAAACATTTCTCGGCTCGTGGAATGCTGTCATAAGTGGAGGAGGCAAGGTCTAAGAGAAAGAGTAGAGATGCTAAGATGGCAATATATTTTGATAGTGTTCTTCAAAGGGTAGCGTGATTTCCAAGACAAGCTAATTAAGAAGAGGTTCTCTAATCATGTTACATCAAATTTCCCTAAGCCTCCGTGATTATAAGGTGACTAAACCTAAACCCAAAAGGAAGTAGTGGAAACTCACCAAATGAGAAGCCTACATGTGCAAGTGTGGAAATGTCATCTTGGTGAATGCTTGGTTGGAACGGAGTTTTTTTGTGGCAAGAGTGCACAAGGTTTAGGGAAGTGTTTTAGTATTTCCTAACAATAACCGCGTATATGCTCTACGCACTAGGCGTGACAAGATTATCTTACCGATGTGGTACGTATGTTTAAAGTCTTTTTCTATTGATGTATATGCTTTACTTGATCCCTGTGCTACCTTGTCATTTGTTACAACTCTTGTAGCTAAAAAGTTTGAAATTTTACCCGATATCTTCCATTGAACCTTTTATGCTGTCTAACCTGTGTGAGTCATTGTTGCAAAAAAGGGTGTATAGAAAATTGTTCGCTATATGCCCAATAGAGTTTCTCATGTTGAAAAACACTAGTAGAACTTGATACTTGCTTCGATTTTCATATCTATTTCGTTATAGATTCGTTCATGACTGCTTTGCCTGTAATTTATTTATAGAACGAGGGTTGTGAAGTTTAACTTTCCAAATAAACCCTGTTTAGAGCGAAGGGCGGAAAGTCTATTTGTAGAGGTTGTATCACTCTTGTATTAAAATAATGCAAAAATGATCTAAAGTGTATCATATAGTAAGAGTCAAACATTTAACTCCGCAATCCACAATTGAGTCGGTCCCCGTAGCGTTGTGAATTTCCGAGTCTTCAAGATCTTCCCGTTATCCTCCCGAACGAGAAATTGATTTGGTTATCTATATTATGCTACGGGATAAAAATCCCAATCCAATTCCTCCTATCGGATGATCCGCAACAATTGAAGGAGTAAAGTCTCAACTTAAGACAAAGCTTCAATAGACCTAGTATTTCTCCATGGTCTTCCTTTTTGTTCTGAAGAAGAAGATGCGTCCTTCAAATGTCATTGATTATCGCCAACTCAATATATCACTATTCATAAACAAGTTATCTTCTCCCTGATAGACGACTGTTACAACTCCAAGCGTCAGCTTTCTTTCTAAGTTTGACTTGAGATTCGCGTATCACCAACGAGCTGAGAGATAGAATACCAAAACTGTCATTTTGACTAGATATTATCACTATGATGTTGTTATAATGTCTTTGTCTCACGAATGTTGCGAGCATGAAACCTATATAGTCATATAGGGCGCTTTAATTACTTAGAAATCATCATTTCATTTCTTACATACAACACTTCGTACTTCAATAAAAACAGGTATGTGACATTATGGGTCATTTGTTCAGATGGTATGCAAGACTTAACGAATACCAATGTTTTCCAAGTATAGAATGTATTTTGCTTGAGCGTGGCATTCGTTGGTCATATATCCTAGCAAGGATAGGTTCATCTAAGGAAAACGAGGTGAGAAGTGGCCTAGACATTAACTACAACCAATATTAGCGAAGTTTCTTGCGGTCTAGCAATTAATATCCAAGTGTGAGTGTTTTTTCGCTCCAATGCCCATCCCCCTTGTAACCTCTACCCAAAAGATAAGAATTTTAGTATGTCGAACATTGAGAGATTTCCAAATTCTTGAAGATTAGGCGTCATACTCCATAACGGTGAAACAATTACCAGAGTACCAAATGGCTTCGTGTATTGACGCATTCCCGATGTTCGGGGTGTGTGTATTCACTATCTAACTATCTGCAGGAAAAATAATCAGTATTATGCTCAGACAACTTAAAGGTATGAAAAAACTATCCAACTCAACTTTAAAAGCTTAGTATTCATTTGAAAATATCTGACGCTATACTTTATGGTAAGTTCATTTGAGTGTGTATTACCACCACAAGAGCTCAATTATGTGTTTACTCAAAAGGAGTTGAATTCTACGCACAAAAAGTGTTTAATATTTCAAAAATTACGACATGCAGTGTTCCTATCACCCCGACAAGACAATTTGCGGATACTCTAAGTCGTCATACCATGCGTAGTGTTCTCATTAGAGAAAACAAGAAATAACTAGCATGAAAGATGTCATAGGTTGCTAAGATCGAGTTAGATTGACGATTACTCCTAATGGTTGTATTTCCATCATTAACTCGAGTATCCTTAGTTGTTGAGCGTAAGTCAAAAACCACCTTGATCAACCATTGATGTAGTCTATAAAGAATCGTTTCTTGTAAGTTTAATGATCATTCGCCTTTAGGGAGTTAAAAGTATCAAGAAGTGGGTTCCCAATGTTGATGTTGATGAGAACCGGATCTTGAGAGAACTTATGCTCCTGTTAATCCCAATCATCCGTCAACAATAGATATATCCCTGGACCACTTAGGAAGTGTAATTGTACAGGCATGAAGAAGGACATAGCAGATGTTAGCAAAAGTGTCCAAATTCAACAAAATTTTAATATAAGCGGAACATACAAAAGTCTTTATACCGTTTACTCATAGAAATTCCAAATTCCTACTTGAAAGTGAAAACATCAAAATAGCAATTTTCAGAATAGTTTCCCCTAGACTCTATATAACAATATGATTCCATTATGGGTGTGCGTCGATTAGTTGACCAAGTTCGCCTCATTTTAATTTCCCTTGTCAATTCTACAATTTAGGAAATGACTATGCAAAGATCTTCATAGATGAATGTTCTCCCATCTGATTCCGTTACCATCAACGCATAGGCGCATTTATTTCACATCTAGGTTAATGAGGTTCATTCCAAGAAGTGTAGAACCAGATGAAATAAGCACCACTTTTCTATCCCCAAACGGCGTGTCAAGCAGGAGCTACTAATCTTAAACCCTTGAGGATATACTTAGAGCTTGTGTCTTCGATCTATAGAAGTTGTCTAAGATTACCTTTTATTTTGCTATACAATAATTACATTTTCATTCATCCAATATCATGGCCCTAGAAGCCTTGTATAGTAGAGGTTAACTCCTATTGCCGTTTTAAGTCGGTGAGTCTCATTAGTTGTCCCATTTGATGACTTATTGAATTTGCATGCTATAAGTCACCATATATAAAAATTGCTGCAAACGCCTATATCGCAAAAGTCTTAGACAATACAGGGAAAAAAATTGATTTAAAAGTGAAGAAGTGATAAGTGTACTTGAAAATTCACCTATATGAAGTTGGTGGTTAGATTGCAAGAAAGAAGTTAAATCCTCGTTATCTGGTCCCTATGAAATCTTGCAAATGCGTTGTAAGGCTACAATATAAGGGGCTGCCTAGTGAATTCTGTCTTCGATCTCAATTTTTCCATGTTTTAGTTATAAGAAGTGTACTTACTGCCGCAGTCTTCCACTATATGAGTAAATGGTGATAAGTTAACCTCTCCTATGAGATTATCTATAAGTTCCGTTCCAAATCCCTTTGATTCTGCTAATCGTAATAGAAGTTGTAAGAAACAAAGTAGTGCTTCCGTAAAGTATCTTAGAAGAATCACCTTAGTTGAGGCGCATAACTTATGACAGCCTATGCCGACATGAGTCATCAAAAATCCTCATCTATTTATAATTAAGCTTAATACTTTATCATAATATAATTATATATATGACGATAATTGAGTTTCTTATTATGGTGAATGTATAGCAAAATTGAATTGTACTACTTTTACAATACTTTCCAATTATCGTATGTCCTATAATGCTGCAATTTGCTCTTATTTTTGTAGTTATGTATGTGATCTTGGATATGCAGTCTATCATGAAATATATGCTACATATTGTAAGTGAACTTTTGCATAAATGATCTCAGTCTAAAGTTAACTTATGTATATTCATGTTGTGTGAAAAAAGAATTCCTATTAATGTATGGTGAGCTTTTATTTATGTGTAATTTGAAGCTTTGAGTACCGTTATATATTGATATGATTTATTTTGTCTTTAATTTTGTTGGTTGAGATTGATAGTCTTGATTCATTCCTTCCTCGTAAAGAGTTTTGTGTCATTCGAGACAATTATCCTAAGCATATATGTATACTACTCAATATTCAATACGTGCTTCTAGACTACATAAGTCATAAGATCAAGAAATTGTTTCTTTAAGTTCATTTTTAATAATATAAGTCTTTTATGGAAGTCTACAAACTCAAACGCCAAGAACGTCGTTTATCTCCGCGAAAAATATGTTCATAGGAGTATTAGCGTTCCTTTGCCTTATTTGACAATTATTTTAGAAGCAGAATATATGAATTGAAAACGCTAAAAGTTCTCTTCACAATGTTTTAAGTAGATTATGGTCGATATACTTCCGGGTATCTACTCCAAAAACCAACCAAGGTTCCCTTGAGAGACCTGCGTTGGTCCAAAGATCTGCCCATATCTAGTTGTGCTACAGACAAGTCCACGACGTGCGTGTGTGCCCAATCATAAGAGTCGATTACACCGTCGATGCGTCACTTAGAAAATACTATGAAAGACTCATTTTGCACAGATGTCGACCAAACGACGATGTTGCCCACACAGAAGGCACAGTGGCCGTCGATAGACCCACGATCTCGATCTGCTTCGTCTATGGTTACTGAATTTGCTGCACGTTAACTAGTTCCAATAATTAATTAAGGGTTTGGTATATAGGGGTTAAGAAGTATAATTAATCAATTAAAAACCCATATAAAACTCCAACTATTCTTATAATTATACCTAACTCTAAAACTCATTAACTCCTAATTCTTCTTCCTCTTCTCTTTTTTTCTCTCTCTATGAAGAACTCCAATTGTAAGACAAAACTAGGCGAGGGTTTAGGCCTGTAAAATGTCTATAAATTCACATCAATCTTATTATTGCATTAATATGGATCTTAATCACCTTTGGACTTCCTTTTCCCAAACGGTTCATTCAAATAAAAAAGTTATTTGCAAAAGGTGATGTTTCATGCGCTTTCGAGTCTCACTAATTTTATTAGTATTGATTGTTATATTTATTGGATCATTTATAGTATAATAACATGTGTTCGTTACTTTAATCTATATATATCTTTATTGTTTGTTCATATGTTTGTAGAATGATCTTCACCCCTTTATACCCTTATGTTTATATCTGATATAATGTGTATGTTGTTTTCAATGACTCTGATTATTGTTTAATTTACTTATCTATATATTTATTATCAATCATTATAAATAGTGAATTATAGCTCATATTATTGCTTATCTTATAAAGTGCATTCTATTATATTGTATGTTTGAGATTGACAGAATATCTTGTCTAAACTATGATACTATGTATTAAATGTCATTAAATGTAGTATTCAATAGCCTTGTTATTGTAGACACTAATTGTTTGATTCACAATTCAATACTAAAATTCATATTGCTGAAGAATAATTTGGTTTTACAATAAATTTATATCCATCTTAAAAATTCGAAATCAAATATAATTTCACTTGAAGCCCAAACCCACCACGTCACAGTGCTAGCATCCAAGCCAAAGGTGACCCATGTGTCTCAAAATGAGTGTATTCCCATCAAATGCAAGAACAATCACAATGCCAAGTTTCAAAATGACATCATTTTCAAATCACAAACAACCTTTTCCACTCTCTTACAAACTATAAATTAGGGCTATATGACATTCAAGGAGCATCCAAAAACTCTTCACAAAGAATTCAACAAATTGGAGAAAGCACAACATCATCATCAATATTTCTTCGAAGTGAGATGTATCACACTAGTTCTTCCTATGAATTAAAATTACAAACCGACGAAGCGCTTTCGAGTTCTTAGTATCACAACATCCTAAGATCTACAACATCCAATATATACTCGGAAAATATACTATTTGAACTCGAATTGCAGAATGAAACTTAGATAGAGTAATCAGAGAACAACAGAATTTACTCACAACGATTCACTAATAAAATCACATTATCTTATTTATTTTTCTTGCAGTTAATTTTTTTGTTTTTTCCGCCTACCAAAATTTTTTGCTAAAAAAATTTGAACGCCTAGTGGGACCGATCTGCTCTATCATCTCTTCCTCTGCAAATCAGAAATACAAGGCGACTACTGCAATGACGTTCAAAAAATTGTCATTTTCTAATAAGACTCTACTAATGTCGTGTCTTCGTCTCATCCTGTTGCCTCAACTACTCGTCCTAAGTTCAAAAATCAGGGATTAGATGATCTAAAACTCACTCTTTGAAGCTATGAAAATCGTCAACTCTCATATGATGTCTGAGTGACAACACGTAAGGCAATCTATGCGATCTATCTCTTCAGAGAATCTCTCAATTGGCTCAACTTGGTATTCCACAAGATTCAATGATTCTCCTAACTTTAAATTGAATGTTCATATCCTTTATGCTGACTCAACTACATGATCGAGAAGTTGCGAGATGGAGCAAACCATTAAACCTTGAAAAACCTCGTTTATGACCAAAATCTCATATTTTTCAACTATAATAATTGAGACTACACCGTGAGATCAGGCACGTTCCCCCTTGTCCATCTGGTTTGCATCAACAAACAAGGACTTGAGAAATCTCTACAAGGTCCAAGTTCAAAAGAGAAAATCTGCTTCAGTTGCCTTGCCACTATTCTACTCCAAACAGTTGCAAACATGACAACAAACACTATCAGTCTCAACATGGTGAACACCACAAAGTCCTTATATTACTCAAGCCAATATACCAGAGATTGATGTCTTATCCATGCTGCAAAACTATCAACACGAAAGCAACAACAGTGTGAAAAGGCGAACCAAGCAATATATGCCCACTTGTTAAACTTAGCAATCCTGAAAACAGGTGACCTTTTCGTAAAACATTTGCTCGTTCTTTAAAGGAATGCACAACTGGACATCGTCCCGAACACCAGTCATGATTAGTTAGGAAAACTTATGAAGTGAATCCAACTTTCTATAGTTACTCGCCGAATCATAAGGCATGATACAATTGACATGCACTAAGCCAAAAAGGATGAGCCATGGTGATTACATTCAATCGATCAGATCATGAGTTTGACTGCAAAATCGCTTCTAAATTAATGCCGTGAATATGCATTCAGTATTGCAATTGGGAACTTCTATAAATACTACAAGAAACAACGCGAACTTTGAGGAACTTGATACATGAGCACAAAGTCATGAGTGAGATATCCGCAAGTCATTGGAGACATATCTTTTGTTATGTACAAAGAAAAAGAAAAGACGTTCAAAACGCATGACCTCAAAATCCTATTACTAAGGGAATCCATGGCGGTAAAAAAACTTCTATAAGGTCACCACAAGGAGGCAAACTAAAAGAGGATAAGCCCAATCAATCTCCAAGAAGAAGGAAGCAGTCCAGCTTGAATGAGCTAAGGGCCGAATGTTACCACATCCAGAAGAAAATGTACCTATATCCTCAGAATTCTAGCAAAAAATATTATCTCCTGAATCAAGATGCCCAAGAATCAATGAGAGTTGTAATCCTAAAATCAAACACCTCTTCCCACCCGACAACTAAATGCTCTATACATGAAGAGAAAAATCATATGTATTGTACAGGAAAAAGCACATTGAACAAGAGAAACGCGGAGGCAATACAATGCAGGTAGCACCACTCAAACAAGTGCTCAATCTCACTATTCCAAAACCACATTCTTCGTATTTTGCGAATTAGCCACCCATGAATTTATTTTCCAAGAAAATTCATAGTGTTCGAGCTAGAGATAATCACAACCCACAATGAAAGCTGAAGTTGAGTCTACTCTTGGTACTTCTAAGAAGCAACACAAATAGCTCTTAGGATACGACTCCTAAGACAATAGCAACAAAAACGATTGGATCAACACTGCCAACCATAAAAAAGCGTCAAGCTTTTTACTAGCCGAGAGATCAATGCGTCTTCATCGCAGGACGTCTTGAAGCCAGCTACATCGGATGAATCTGTCTAAAAAATTCTTTCGCATAGTCAAATGGATGCACACATGTTATTCCAACACAGCGCAGACCAAAGGAAGCGAATCGACAAAATAGATATTTAGGTAATTCTTGTAACTGTGTATTTGGAGAAGTCCTCCCCTGGATGCTTAGTTCTAGGATTACATGTCAAGTCTATGTCTAGCGTGGTATAATTGTTGTTGCAGGTGAGGAAATACTGTGGGATGTTGATCATGATGCATTCAACAACACTTAGCACTTCAACTAATGTTACAAAGGAATCTGGAAAGATGCAACAATGAGAAGGAAGGAAGCTGCATTCCTACATAGAAGCTATCATCATATACAGTTCAAGAAAATACGTATCAGTATGCACAATTGGAATTGACTGTACAGCTGGAAATTATAATAAGACTGTTCAGTTTGACTATGTCTATTAGGTATAGTTGTTTGAATATGTTTAACCTCTTTTAAGTTTCCTTGTAAAGGGAGAGTCTCCCTAATTAAAGTATTCTTAGAAACCTTGTATTATGAGAGGAGTCCTCTCTAGGTGCTTAGTTTTTCTTTAGATTACAACTCAATGTATGAGGTTGACTTGACTAACCTTAGTAGGTAAGTCAACTCTTTACCCACCATAGGACCGGAGGTAAGGTATATGCCCCCCTTCATGTATAACTTTGTTTTCTTAATAAATGATAAGGCCTGGGGGTGTTGCTTAGCCCCTGACCCACCTCAATGGTCGTTACTTCAAAAACAAATCATGACTACTCAAGACCAAGCTATGACGGCCTAAGATAATCGGGAGGTTGTACTCGACCAAATCAACAATTTTCTACTATGGCCTTCCGTCTTAGGGATTTCACTAGGATGAATCCTCCTACTTTCTATGGGTCTAAGGTTGAAGAAGACCCCCAAGATTTCATTGATGAAATCTACAAGATACTTTATGCTATGGGGTTGACAACTAGTGAGAAGGACGAGTTAGACACTTACCAACTCAAAGATGTGGCTCAAACATGGTATGTCCAATGGAGGGACAATACGACTCTAGGGGGTGGACCTGTGACTTAGGAGATCTTCAAGAATTCTTTTCTTGATCTGTTCTTTCCTAGGGATATGAGGGAATCCAAAGTGGTGGAGTTTTTCAACCTTCGTCATGTAGGTATGAGTGTGCTTGAATACTCATTGAAATTCACTAAATTGTCCAAATATGCTCCTTCTTTTGTTTCCAACCCTAGGGATGAAATGAGCCGCTTTGTTACGGGGTGTCAGAAGACTAGAACGAGGAGTGTCATTCGGCTATGCTACATGACAATATGAACATTTCTCGGCTCGTGGTGAATGCTCAGTAAGTGGAGGAGGCAAGGTCTAAGAGAAAGAGTAGAGATGCTAAGATGGCAATATATTTTGATAGTGGTTCTTCAAAGGGTAGGCTTGATTTCCAAGACAAGACTAGGATTAAGAAGAGGTTCTCTAATCATGTTACATCAAATTTCCCTAAGCCTCGTGATTATAAGGTGACTAAACCTAGAACCCAAAAGGGAAGTAGTGGAAACTCACCAAATGAGAAGCCTACATGTGCCAAGTGGGGAAATGATCATCTTGGTGAATGCTTGGTTGGAATGGGAATTGTTTTGTTGTGGCAAGAGTGGCCACAAGGTTTAAGGAAGTTATTCTAGTTATGCTCCTAATAATAACCGCGTCTATACTCTACGCACTAGGGGTGAGCAAGATACCTCTACCGATGTGGTGACCGGTATGTTTAAAGTCTTTTCTATTGATGTATATGCTTTACTTGATCCCCGTGTTACCTTGTCATTTATTACAACTCTTGTAGCTAAAAAGTTTGAAATTTTACCCGATATCTTCCATAAACCTTTTATGGTGTCTAACCTGGTGGGTGAGTCAGTTGTTGCAAAAAGGGTGTATAGAAATTGTCCGCTAATGTTGCCCAATAGAGTTTCTCATGTTGAACTAGTAGAACTTGATATGCTTGATTTTTATATCATTTTCGGTATAGATTGGTTGCATGCTTGCTTTGCCTGTATTTATTTTAGAACGAGGGTTGTGAAGTTTAACTTTCCAAATGAACCTGTTGTAGAGCGGAAGGGGGGAAAGTCTATTTGTAGAGGTTGTATCATCTCTTGTATAAAATAATGCAAAATGATCTAAAGGTTGTCTATATCATATAGTAAGAGTCAAACATTTAGACTCCGAAAATCCTCCAATTGAGTCGGTCCCCGTAGTGTGTGAATTTCCCGAGGTCTTTCCTAATGATCTTCCCGGTATTCCTCCCGAACGAGAAATTGATTTTGGTATCAATTTGCTACCGGATAAAAATCCCATATCAATTCCTCCTTATCGGATGGATCCGAACGAATTGAAGGAGTTAAAGGCTCAACTTAAAGACAAAGGCTTCAATAGACCTAGTATTTCTCCATGGGGTGCTCCGTTTTTGTTTCTGAAGAAGAAGGATGCGTCCTTCAGAATGTGCATTGATTATCGCCAACTCAATAAAGTCACTATCAAGAACAAGTATCTTCTCCCTTGGATTGACGACTTGTTTGATCAACTCCAAGGGTCAGGCTACTTTTCTAAGATTGACTTGAGATCGGGTATCACCAACTTAGGGTGAGAGATGAGGATATACCAAAGATGGCATTTTGGACTAGATATGATCACTATGAGTTGTTAGTAATGTCTTTTGGTCTCACTAATGTTGCGGTAGCATTGATAGACCTAATGAATAGGGCGTTTTAATGTTACCTAGAATCATTTGTCATTGTCTTCATTGACAACATCTTCGTATCTTCAAAAAACGAGGGTGAACATATGGGTCATTTGAGAGTGGTGTTGCAAGTACTTAACGAATACCAATTGTTTTCCAAGTATAGAAATGTGAGTTTTGGTTGAGGTCGGTGGCATTTCTTGGTCATATGATCTCTAGCAAGGGAGTTGAGGTTGATCTAAGGAAAACGGAGGAGGTGAGAAGTTGGCCTAGACCATTTACTACAACCGATATTAGGAGTTTCTTGGGTCTAGCAATTTAATATCGAAGGTTTGTGGATGGTTTTTTTCGTCCAATGCATCCCCCTTGACTACTTTGACCCAAAAGAGTAAGAAGTTTTAGTGGTCGGAGACATGTGAAGAGTTTCCAAATCTTGAAAGATAGGCTTACTTCCGCACCGGTGTTGACTTTACCAGAGGGTACAAAGGGCTTCGTTGTGTATTGTGACGCATCCCGAGTGGGTTTGGGGTGGGTGATTATATAACATGGGAAAATAATCGTATATGCTTCTAGACAACTTAAGGTGCATGAAAAGAACTATCCAACTCATGATCTTTAGTAAGAGGCTATAGTATTTCATTTGAAAATATGGAGGCATTACTTGTATGGTGTTCATGTTGATGTGTATACCGACCACAAGAGTCTCCAATATGTGTTTACTCAAAAGGAGTTGAATCTACGACAAAGAAGGTGTTTAGAATTGTTCAAAGATTACGACATGAGTGTTCTCTATCACCCCGACAAGGACAATGTGGTTGCGGATACTCTAAGTCGTATGACCATGGGTAGTGTGTCTCATGTAGAGGAAACCAAGAAATAACTAGTGAAAGATGTTCATAGGTTGGCTAGATTGGGAGTTAGATTGGACGATTCTCTTAATGGTGGTTTTATGGTCCATCATAACTCCGAGTTATCCTTAGTTGTTGAGGTGAAGTTCAAAAACCACCTTGATCAACCATTGATGTAGTTCAAAGAATCGGTTCTTGGTAAGTTTAATGAGTCATTCTCCTTAGGGGGGATGGTGTTTTGAAGTATCAAGGAAGGTTGTGTGTTCCCAATGTTGATGATTTGAGGAACCGGATTCTTGAGGAAGCTTATGGCTCCTGTTAATCCAATCATCCGGGGTCAACAAAGATGTATCCTGGCCTTAGGGAAGTGTATTGTTGGGAAGGCATGAAGAAGGACATAGCAGAGTTTGTAGCAAAGTGTCCAAATTGTCAACAAGTGAAAGCGGAACATCAAAAGTCGTGTAGTTTACTTCAAGAAATCCAAATTCCTACTTGGAAGTGGGAAGACATCAATATGCATTTTGTGGAAGGTTTGCCTAAGACTCAAAAACAATATGATTCCATATGGGTGGTGGTGGATAGGTTGACCAAGTTCGCTCATTTTATTCCTGTCAATTCTACATATTTAGTGAAAGACTATGCAAAGATCTTCATAGATGAGATTGTTTCTCGCCATCGTATTCCGTTATCCATCATATCGCATAGGGGTGCATAGTTCACATCTAGGTTATGGAGGTCATTCCAAGAAGGGTTAGGAACCAAGGTGAAATTAAGCACCACTTTTCATCCCCAAACGGATGGTCAAGCGGAGCGTACTATTTAAACCCTTGAGGATATACTTAGAGCTTGTGTCTTCGATTTCTAGAGAAGTTGGGATAAGGATTTACCTTTGGTGGATTTTGCTTACAATAATAGTTTCCATTCATCCAATAACATGGCTCCTTATGAAGCCTTGTATGGTAGGAGGTGTAGATCTCCTATTGGGTCGTTTTAAGTCGGTGAGTCTTCGATTATTGGTCCCGATTTGATATATATGAATTTGGAGAAAGTACATATTATAAAAAATTGCTTGCAAACGGCCTATAGTCGGCAAAAGTCTTAGGACAATCATAGGAAAATTGATTTAGAGTTTGAAGAAGGTGATAAAGTGTACTTGAAAATTTCACCTATGAAGGGGGTGGTTAGATTTGGCAAGAAAAGGAAGTTAAGTCCTCGTTATCTGGGTCCCTATGAAATCTTGCAAATGGTTTGTAAGGTTGACAATGAGTTAAGGTTGCCTAGTGAA
The DNA here is from genome assembly GCA_022817965.1 of Solanum lycopersicoides. Lineage (NCBI taxonomy): Eukaryota > Viridiplantae > Streptophyta > Magnoliopsida > Solanales > Solanaceae > Solanum > Solanum lycopersicoides. Next base: position 31,741 of record JAJJBR010000422.1, on the reverse strand, counting down.
TTGGCTTCGGTTCATTTGGTTTTCCATGTTTTTATGTTAAAGAAGTGTATCGGTGATGCTGAGTCTATTTTCCCTATTGAGGGTAATGGTGTGAAGTATAACCTCTCCTATGAAGAGGTTCCGGTTCAAATCCTTGATAGGCAAGTAAAGAAGTTGAAGAACAAAGAGGTGGCTTCCGTAAATGTGTTATGGAAGAATCACCTAGTTGAGGGTGCAACATGGGAGGCCGAGGCCGACATGAAGTCTCATTATCCTCATTTATTTGATAATTAAGGTTAGTTACTTGTATTAATAGTGAAAATAATGACGAAATTGAAGTTTCTTGATTTTTGGTGAAGTTTTGCAAAGTGTGCATTGTTTAATACTGTTACAATGACTTACAGTGACGTATGCCTATAATGTGCAATTTGCTTGTTTGAGTTATGTTGTGATTTTGGATATGGTTAGTCTTCATGAAATGATATGTAGCATATTGGTAAGTTGAACTTTGGCATAATTGACTCATGTAAAGTATGTTGAGATCATGTTGTTGTTGTAAAAAGGAAATTCCTCATAATGTGATGTTTGAGCCTTATATGTGGTAATTGAAGCTTTTGAGTTACCTTGTTTAAATGATATGATTTATGTTGTCTTGTATTGTTGTTGGTTGGGATGATAGTCTTGAGTCTATTCCTTCCTTCGAAAGAGTTTTTGTGTCATTCGGAGACGAATATTCCTAAGGGGGGATAATGTAACACTTCAAAAATTCAATACGTGTTCTAGAGCCTAACATAAGTTTCATAAGGACAAGAAATTGTTTTAAGGTTCATTTTAATGAATATAAGTCATTTAGGAAGTCTAGAAACCAAAACGTCCAAGAACGTCTGTGACGTCCGGAAAAATAGTTCAAGGAGGTACTAGCGTGCCTTAGCCTATTTGACAAGATTTTAGAAGTCAGAAAATGATGAAAACTGCTGGAAAGGTGTCTCACATGTGTTTAAGTAGATTTATGGTCGAAACGTCCGGGTACGACTTCCAAAAGACCAACCAAGGGCCCTTGAGGAGGACCTTTGCGTTTGGGGTCAAAGGACTGCCCAAGGCAGTGTGCACAGACAAGTGCCATCGACGGGGCGTGTGCCAATCGATAAGGAGTCGATGTACACCGTCGATGGTCACTTAGGAAAAATACTAGAAGACTCATTTTGCACAGTGTCTGACCAAGACGACGGATGTGCAGCACAGAAGTGCACAGTGGCCGTCGATTGACCCACGATCCGTCGATCGTGGTGTCGTCTATGGTTACTGGAATTTGCTGCACGTTTTAACTAGTTCCAATTAATTAATTAAGGGGTTTGGTGATTATATAGGGGTTAAGGGAAGTATAATTAAGTTAATTAAAACCCATATAAAGACTCCAACTCTATTAGATTAACCTAAGCTCTCATAACTCATAAACCCAAATTCTCTTCCTTCTCTCTTTTTTCTCTCTCTAGTTGAAGAACTCCATTGAAGACAAAACTAGGGGAGGGTTTAAGGGCCGTAAAATGTCAAAATTCACCATCAATTCTTATTCATGCATTAAGGTATGGGATCTAATTCACCTTTGGGACTCCTTTCCCCAAACGGTTCCTTCAAAGTATTTGCAAAAGTTGAGTTTTCAGGTGGGTCTTTCCGAGTCTCACAATTTATGTTATGAATTGATTTTTTTATGATTTATTTTGGACATTATAGATAGATTAACATGTGTTCTTACTTAACTATGATATATCTTGATTGTTTGTTCTAGTTTGTAGAAGATGATCTTCACCCCTTAACCCTAGGTTATGATCTTGATATTAATGGTGTGATGTTGGTTCAATTGACTTGATTATTGGTTGAATTACTACTATATGATGTTATTTTATCAATCATGAATAGAATAGGGTATATTATAGTCATATTATGCTAGTTCTTAAGAAGTTGATCTAAGTTATGATGTATGTTGTGAATTGACAGAAGTATCTTGTCTTAAGCTATGAACTAGTGATGAATTGTGATGTAGTTATTCAATTAGCCTTGTTATTGTAGACACATAAATTGTATTGGATCAAATTCATATAAAATTTCATTTGGGCTGAATAATTAATTTGGGTTTTACAAATAAATAAGTCCATCTTATTAAATTCAAATCCAAAGATTAATTTCACCTTGAAGCCCAAACCCATGCCACGTGTCACAGTGGCTAGGCATCCAAGACCAAAAAGGTGACGCCATGTGTCCAAATGAGGTGGTAGTCCCAGTCAAATGCAAGAACAAATCACAATGCGCCAAGTGTCAAAATGACATCATTTTTCAAATCACAAACAACCTTTTCCACTCTCTACAACTATAAATAGGGGCTAGACTTGACATTCAAGGAGATCCAGAAAACTCTTCAACAAGAATTCAACAAATTGGAGAAAGCTACAACATCATCATCAATAGTTCTTCGAAGGAGTGATCAACAGAGTTCTTCCATGAGATTGAATTACAACGACGAAGCGCTTTCCGACGTCTCGGAGATCAACAACATCTCAAGGAGGTCTACATCATCCAATAATTCGGGAAATATACTATTGAACTCGAATTGCAGAGAAACTTAGGATAGAGAATCAAGAGAACAACAGAATTGTACTCACAACGATTCACTAATAAAAATCACATATTTTATTTATTTTTCTTGCAGTTAATTTTCCGCGCTACCAAAAATTTTTTGCAAAAAAATTTTGCACGCCTAGTGGGACCGATTCTGCTCTTCATCTCTTTCTCTTGCAAATCAGAAACTACAAAGGCGACTACTGCAATGACGTTCAGAAAGAGTTGTCATTTTTCTAATAAGGACTCTACTAATGTCGTGTCTGCTGGTCTCAGTCATGTTGGCTCAACTACTCGTCCTAAGTTCAAAAACAGTGGGCTAGATGGATCTAAATACTTCACTTCTTTGGAGGATGAAAATCGTCAACTCTCATATGATGGTCGTGAGTGCAACACCTAGGGGCAATCTTGCGCATCTATTCTTCAGAGAATCTTCTCAAATTGGCTCTAACTTTGGTGATTTCGAAGATTCAATGGATTCTCCAACTTTAATGAATGTCAATGCTTTTATGGCTGACTCAACTGACATGGACGAGAAGTTTGCGATGATGGAGCAAACCATTGAGGCCTTGAAGAAATCCGTTGATGACAAAATCTTCATATTTTTCAACTTATGAATAAGTTGGAGGACTTTACACCTGGAGAGTCAGGTCACGTTCCCCCTTGTCCATCTGGTTTTGATCAACAAAACAAGGACGTTGAGGAATCTCTAGCGAAGTCCAAGTTTCAAAAGGAGAAATAATCTGCTTCAGTTGCTGCACTATCTATCCAACAGTTGCAAGACATGACAACAAACACTATCAGGTCTCAATATGGTGGAACACCACAAAGTTCCTTATATTACTCCAAGCAATATACCAGATGGATTGATTGTCTATCCATGCTGACAAACTATCAACCACGAAAGCAACAACAGTTTGGTTGAAAAGGGGAACCCAAGGCAATATATTGCCCACTTTGTTGAAACTTGTAGCAATCCTGGAAAACATGGTGACCTTTTGGTAAAACATTTTGTTCGTTCGTTTAAAGGGAATGCATTCAACTGGTACATCGTCCTGGAACACGAGTCAATTGATAGTTAGGAGAAACTCGAGAAGGAATTCCTCAATCGTTTCTATAGTACTCGCCGAATCATAAGCATGATACAATTGACATGCACTAAGCAAAGAAAGGATGAGCCAGTGGTGGATTACATCAATCGATGGAGATCATTGAGTTTTGACTGCAAAGATCGTCTTTCTGAAATACATGCCGTGGAAATATGCATTCAGGGTATGCATTGGGGACTTCTATAAATACTACAAGGAATCAAACCGCGAACTTTTGAGGAACTTGATACATGAGCACATGTCATGGAGTTGAGAACCGCAAGTCATGGGAAGACATATCTTTTTGTTGATGTGACAAAGGAAAAGAAAGAGTTCAAGAAAGGCATGACCTCAAAGATCCATACTAAGGAATCCATGGCGGTGAAAGAAACTTCTATTAAGGTCACCACCAAGAGTAAACTAAAAGAGGAGGAAGCCCCAAGTCAATATCCAAGAGAGGAGAGGTAACATCCAGCCTTGAAGGAGCTAGAGCCGAATGTTTACCCATTTCCAGAAGAAAATGTACCTATGATCCTTGAGGAATTGCTAGCTAAAAAAGTTATTGATCTTCCTGAATCAAAGATGCCCTAAGAGATCAATGAGGTTGGTAATCCTAGATATTTCAAGTTACATCGCGTCCTTTGCCACCCGACAACTAAATGCTCTATCTTGAAGGAGAAAATCATGATGTTTGTAAGTGAAGGAAAAATCATCATTGAACAAGATGAAACGGCGGAGGCAAATCATGCTAGTGTAGCACCAAATCAAAAGAAGTGCTCAAGGTCGTCATCTATTCCAAATACCACATTCTTGCGATTTGGAAGTTTAGCACCCATTGAAGTTGATGTTCCAAGGAAAATTCTTGAGGGTTCGCTAGAGATACACAACCACAATGAAAGTGAAGTTGATGGTTGGACTTTGGTTACTCGTAAGAAGCGGAGACATCAAGAAGCTCTTAGGATACGACTTCCTAAGACAATAGCAACAAAGAGCGATGTGGATCAACTGCAACCATAAAAAAGCGTCAAGCCTTGTACTAGCCGAGAGATCAATGGTTCTTCATCGCAGGAGGTTTGAAGGCCAGTACATTGGATGAATTCTTTCTAAAAAATTCTTTCGCAGTAGTCAAATTGGTGCAACACATGTTATTTCCAACACAGACGAGACAAAGGGAAGCGAATGCGAGCATAATCCAACAATAACACAAGAACATCAAACTTATGAAAAAGTTGCCCCATGTTGTGCTACGATATCCTTCTCAGATGATGACTTGTTCTTAGGGTCTAAGCTACATAATAGGCCCTTATTTGTTGTAGGGTCTATTCGAGAACAACATCTCTATCGCATACTAATCGATGGTGGTTTGAAATTCAATATCATGCAAAAAGTTGTTCTGGAAAAACATGGGATCTATATTGATGAATTGTCCAAAAGTAACCTAACGATCCAAGGTTTCAATCAAGGAGGACAACGATCCTTACGAAAAATTCGTGTAGAATTGTCCATTGGTTATGTGAAATCAAACACTTTGATTCATGTCATAAATGCCATAACATCCTACAACTTTTTGCTCGGACGTACTTGGTTTCATGAAAATGGAGTGGTGTCATCTATTTTGCATCAATGCATGAAGTATATGAAAGATGGTGAAGTAGTCAAAATTTATGCATACATCAATCCTTTCACTGAGACAGAGTCATATTTTGCAGATGCAAAACTCTACATAGATTCTCGAAGATCAAATACGGAGAAACATTAAGAAGCCGACTCAATTAATTTTGAAGATAGTAATTTTCAATGGGCTGCTATCAAGAGGTCTAAGAAGAGAACGTAAGAGGCTTCCATTAATTTTTCGATATATTCCGCGTGAACGTCGAAAAAAGTGACAACCACTGCTAGAGGAATGCACTCAACAAGTCCAGCCACCGAGGAAGGAAGTTAGTCACATAATCCTACAATATTTGAAGGAGAAAATGACTATCCCAGTCGAACAAATCCCGTGTATCGCTTTGGATCCCTCCAAAGGAAATATCCAAGTTGGTATGATAAAAGGAAACTTTGGTTAAAAGGTCTTCACATTGTTTGAAAAACCAGGCTATGATTTCTCAAATGCAGCGAAGTTAGGAGAACTCAGGGATGAAGTCACCGGTAAAAAGATACACGGGCTTACAAAGTCTCAAATTTAGTTAAGAAAGCAAGTATATCATGTCGCAACTCCTAAGTTTGGGTTAGGATTCACCTTTCTAGAGCCTCTTCGCATTTCCTCTAAGAAGTGGAAAGAATTAATTTCATCCCACTACACCTCTACAAAAAGACAGAGGAAGATAAGGAGGGTAAAACACCACGACGGACTTCAGAGTTTGAACGCATTGGAAGACTGACACCTCGTATCTCTGCATTTGAAAGATTAGGCTGCAAAGGTGAAAGAGGATCATCTAAACAAGTGGATGAATATGCCACTGTCATGACCCAAAATCACCCCCCTAGAAGATAGGGAAAACCCTCAAATCGTGGCAAGGCGTACTCGAACCTTTGGGGTCTTGTACAAGCCTCTCTAACTAACATTCATTGCATAAGACATGAAAAGTAGTGCGTAATTTAAAACCTTTCACGGATAAATTAAATTAAGGAAATCTTTCATAAATACTAGAGAATCTCATTGTCACAAGCCAAGTTAAAACACGGCATAATAGCTTAGGGACATGGCCCATTACATTAAAAGAGAGACACATGATAAGTCTTTTATAAGAAATTAAGAAAAGGACTATGCCCTCGAATATATGAGGACATACTTTGTCTTGAGAGGAACTTTCCCAAGCTTCACCTTCAAACCGTCAAAAGCTTCCAACCTATACATATAAACTATACAAAAGTATGGGGTTAGTACAAAACAATGTACTAAGTATGGCATATGCAAAATCATGTAAAAAGGCACATTTTAGTAAAATAAGCTTTCATTCCAAATAATCATAACATTCATGAATTTAGAAGAAAAACAACATAAGAAACATCATTTAACACTTAAAGAAGAATTTCCATAATTTTCACAAAAGAAAGTATTTTACAGTAACTTACCGATTTCTTACAGTGAACTAGTTGAACATTACAGTGAACTAAAGATTCCAAAGATAGTGAATTTCCAAGGCATTGCCAATGAGGAAGTGAACTCATTTTCGTAGGAGTTTCCCTACCTAAGTATTATCCTAAGACTCTCCAAGGTAAGACATGACGAAAACGTCTAAACACTTCCTTCAATACACACCAAAGCGATCCTCGTGACTTCCCCTTTCGGCTTACTCACCTTGGGAGAACAAGTCACCACTCAATCACAAGACATTAGAAAAACACCCAACAAAAATACCAAAGACTTCCCTTTCGTAATGCCTATTTAGTGCAATGAGTAGATGGCGTCCCATACCACCACCTACCCTGAGTAGTACACTCTTTTAGAAGGTTTGGCACCAAGTCTTACCTTTTGGGAGGTCCTACTTATTGCAATGGATAGATAGCGTCCCATACCACCACCTACCCTAAGTAGCACGTTCTTTTAGAAGACTTAGTTCATTCAATTCACATAAGACTCACCAAGACTCCCCTTTCGGAATGCCTACCTAGTGCAATGGATAAATAAAGTCCCATTCCACTACCTACCCTAAGTAGTACACTCTTTTAGAAGACTTAGTACTTTCATTACTTTTGTGGGGGTTAGATTAACCGAAAAATACCACGAGAGCTAGACATGGAATCCCGATATTAACCCCTATCGGATGAAGGATCCTCACTTGACTAGAGTAAGGTCATACTCTTAGCTTTTACATGGCTTTCCCAATAGCTACACCTATGTGTGCACATAGTTAAGGGATAAGGAGATTGCTACTAAGTAACTCATTCTCTACTAACGAGGAGTAGTCATCTCAAGAGGTACAAAGGAATGCAACATCTCAACTCACGAAGTGTAATCCACCTCTTCTTCATATCCTCTCAATGCTCCCCACGGGTTCTCAACATTATAAACTATGGTTAAGGATAACTAGTGAATACCACATCTCAACTCACGAAGGACATTCATCCTCCAACCTATCTTAGAAAGATCATTAGGAATAGTGAGGTTGCTACTAAACACTTCATCTCAACTCACGAAGAGTGTTCACCCAAGACTCCCCTTTTTACTAAACCTAGCTTCATACATACATTCAAGTGTGAGTGTGCGTTTAGATGTGAACACACCTTGCACATAAGCATCATTTCATTCACATTTCATTCTATACATGCTTAGACATTCTTTCATCACATCACACACTTTAACATACTTTACATAATCATATAAGTCATTTAGGCATACTCTCTAGCCTACTTTACATAATAGTCTCATAAAACACATTTAACAAGAATAACATCATTTTCATCCTTACTTCACATAACAAGCCTTTATGGCCTCATTCACAATGAATAAGTAACTTCACATTCATATAAGTCAAGTAAACACCGCCACCAAGAAGGTGGACCATACCACTCAAGAGCAGTTCATAGCCAAAGCTTAATCAACCTAACCAACTTACCCTCAAATCAAAGCTTCCATCACCTATATCATTTTTCTTAATAATTCATCATAATTAGCCCTTAGGGCAGTAGCTAAACATCAGTAACAACATAAGTAAAGTAAAGTTCAAAGACTACAAAACTAAGATCATTTAACCCATTTCTTAAGCTAACATTTGATGAAAAACTTTAACATGATTTCATTGAAGTTGTAGCATTAAAATCATCAACTAACATTAGAAACATCATTTTTGAATCATTAGAAACGTTTTCATGCAAGACCCATATTTAGATTTGAAGATAGGAGAAACTAGGGTTGAAAACCCTTTTCGAAAATCCATTAGAAGGGACTCCTTGAATGGAAGAAAGTTCAAGGATGGACACTATACCTCAAACCATCCCTCCTAGTTCTTCTTGACTTCTAGCTTCCAAGGAGACTTGAGAGAGAATTCTAAGGAAGAGGGGTTTTGGGTTTTGGGAATTAAGGTCTAAAATTAGGTCTTAGTATTTGAAATAATTTAATATACCTAAATAACTCTAAAATAACTCCCTAGGTTCATAAAAGATTTGGGGTGAATTTACCAAACACCCCAAGACTTGGAAGATTTTTCACAACTTTTGGACAGTGTCAATCGACGGTTGTGAACCAACGGACCGTCTGTCCATCAACGGTCCATTGGTGAGGTCTCGTGGTTTGATACTTGGCTCCATTATCAAGCTGGCCATACTGCCTTGCAGGTTCAATTGACGTCCATGGTCGATGGACCGTTGGTTGACCAACCAACCATCCTTTGGGTCGTCGTTTGGTCACTGTTTTGGCAGTTTGGTCCAAGTCTTGGGTCCTTCTCTAGGGCCCCCTTGTTGGTCATAGGTGGGGTCGTACCCAAACGTTACACCCCTAAACTAAGTCATCTAGGTCTTGGGAACATCCCACACCAATTTCAAGTAAAACGAACACGAAAAAACTCACTCAAACACATCAAGACACACAAGTACTTTCTATGGCACACCTTCCAAACGTCATGGACGTTCTTAGTCGATTGACCTCCAAACTTAACCAAACTTCACACACTTACTAAGGAAACTAATATAACTCATTTTAACTTAAAATTAACTCAATAAACAACAACAGATCTCTAGTTAACCTTAGTTTTTTTAGGGCGTTACATTCTCCCCCACTTGGGATAACATTTGTCCTCGAATGACACTAAAACTTCAAGAACAACAAGGATTCAGTTAGCATCACCTTAAACATTACAATCATGATCAAAACATCAAAAATCAAAGCATAAACTAACAAGGATCATAGATTTACACTTTCACACACTTTGCAACATAAGCAACTTTTACCAAACTTCAAAAATTTCAAAACTCATTCTTAACCTTCTTTTATGGAGGAACTACCTTCTCAACCATTAAAAATTCTCATATACAACACTTTTTCACACATTGAAACTTCAATCAAGGCAAGGAATTTTTTTTTTCAAAACACACAAATCTTACAGTGAACTGTTCACTGTATCACTCTCAAACATGAAATTTTTCAAAAAATCATTCTTTGAGCAATTCATCAAGATGACATGATCATATAAACTATAAAACCAAATTAACTCATTTCATAACATAAAAACAAAAATCATAAAGGCTACATACTTACCAAGACCATCAACTCCGGATTAGTTACTCTTCCTAGCTCCCATCCCATAGGAAGGGTTCTTCTTTGGAGCAATACGATCTAGGGAAGCTTGATTGGACTCTTCCCTCTTTCTTTTATGCTAGGGAAGTCCCTCATCTTATTGAATTTGCTACAACAACTAAAACAACCATCCGTTCCGGCAAGACACTTACCCGAATGTTTCTTTCAAAAAGTAGGACACCTAGCCCTTTCAAAAGTGTGGCACCACCTTGGGAATGTTGGTTTGGAGCCCTATACTTGTTCCCCATTAAACAATATTGTTGATACAACCTCTTCTTAGGATTTTGGTGACTAGAATCATCTGATCTAGGTATCTTACCCTCTTGCCTTATCTCCCTAATTTTGGACTCCTCAATTTGTTGTGCATAAACCATGAGTCTAGAGATATACATGTCATTAAGAAGCATTGTCGTACGACACTGTTTCTACACCAAGCTTGACACTCCCATCACAATTTGTTCATCCTAGCCCTATTGTTGGCTACCATGGTTGGGTCATACGTAGAGAGTTGGGTGAATTTAAGAGAGTACTCTTGCACACTCATTCCCCCTTGACGAAGATTCATGAACTCAACCATTTTCTTCTCCCTCCACTCTAGGGGAAAGAACCTATCTAGGAAAGCCTCTTTGAATTCCTCCCAATCAACCGGACTTCTTTCTAAGGGTCTCTCACCCCTCCATTGCTCATACCACACTTGAGCCACATCCTTAAGTTGGTAAGCGGCTAACTCTGCTTTCTCCCTAGGGGTCACTCTCATAGCATCTACCACTTTAAAAACCTCATCTATTAAACCTTGTGGATCTTAATCCACCTTAGTTCCATGAAAAGTAGGAGGGTTCATCCTCATGAAATCCCGAATTCTAGAAGAGGGAGTACTAGCATTTGGTTGGCGTCTATCTCATTGATTAGCTTGGGCAACAAAGTGATTATTGACGACATGAGCTTGAGCCGTCATGAGTTGAGTCAAGTTCATTAGGGCAACCCTCAACTCCGCATTAGTCATATCCCCTTCAACAAAAGGAGATTGAGCCATAGGAGGCACTTGTGGCTCTTGAGTCTCTTGGGGTTCCGGGGGCATTTGAGGTTCATGAAGAGGAATCTCGTCATTCTCTACCCCTAAGACAACAATAGGAACTTGGTCAACACGGGGAGGTATCCTCTCATTATCTACACCTCCCTCCTCCCTTCTAGCGGGTGATCTTCTCGTATTCATGTCCTATAAACACAAAGAGAGGAGGTTGAGAAAAGACATCTTATAGAATTCAACTCTAAGGCATGACATTAGAATAGAGAATAAAGTGAAACTTCTATTATCCTGTAGCCTCTTGTCCATGGATGTGTCGCGATTCACACCAATGACCAAGATACTACTAGATGTGGATTGTGTGACTTTTAGACCTTAAACTATTTCTCAAAACCTTATGCTCTGATACCAAGTCTGTCACGACCCAAAAGCACCCCCCCTAGAATCTAGGGAGAACCCTCGGATCGTGGCAAGGCGTACTCGACCCTTTAAGGGCCTTGTACAAGCTCTCTAACTAGCATTCATTGCATAAGACATTAAAAGTAGTGCGGAATTTAAACTTTTCACGAATAAAATAATAAAGGAAGTCTTTCATAAATACTTAGAAAATCTCATCATCACAAGCCAACTTGACACGACATAATATCTTATGGACACATCACTTTACATTGAAAGAAAATACATAATAAGTCTTAATAATAAAACTAGGAAACATAACTATGTCCTCTAATATATGAGGACATACCAAATCTTGAGAGGGTAGATTTCCCAAGCTTCACCTTTAAACCTTCAAAAGCTTCCAACCTATACTTATAGAGTATAGAAAAGTATGGGGTTAGTAAAAAAATGTACTAGGTATGGAATATGCAAAATCATGTAAAAGGGGACATTTTAGTAAAATAACCTTTCATTCAAAATAATTATAACATTCATGAATTTAGAAGCAAAACAACATAACAAACATCATTTAACACTTAATGAAGGATTTCCATAATTTTACTCCAAGAATACACTTAACAGTGAAGTTACCCAAAATATTACAGTAAGTTTTGTTAACATGACAGTGAACTATTTAGACTCCAAAATAGTGAACTTCCAAAGTATTGTCAATGAGGAAGTGAACTCATTTCCTTAGGAGTTTCCTAACCGAGACTATCCTAAGACTCTTCAAGGTATGACATGAAGAAAACGTCTAAACACCTCCTTCAATACACACCAAGGAGTTCCTTAAGACTACCCACCATGAGCTAACTCACCTTGAAAGAACAAGTCACCATTCAATCACAAGACATTTGAAGAACACCCAACAAAACACCAAAGACTTCCCTTTCGGAATGTCTATTAGTGCATTGAGTAGATGGCGTCCCATACCACCACCTACCCTAAGTAGTACACTCTTTTAGAAGGTTTGGCACTAAGTCTTCCCTTTTGGAAGGTCCTACCTAGTGCAATGGATAGATAGCGTCTCATACCACCACCTACCCGAAGTAGCACGTTCTTTTAGAAGACTTAGTTCATTCAATTCACATAAGACTCACCAAGACTCCCATTTAGGAATGCCTGCCTAGTGCAATGGATAAATAGTGTCCCATTCCACTACCTACCCTAAGTTGCAAATTCTTTTAGAAGACTTAGTACTTTCATTACTTTTGTGGGGGTTAGATTAACCGACATAGACCATGAGATCTAGACATGGAATCCCGATATTAACCCCTATCGGATGAGGGATCCTCACTTGCCTCGAGTAAGGTTATACTTTTAAGATTTTACATGGCTTTCCTAATAGCTACACCTATGCGGGCACATAGTTAAGGGATAGGGAGATTTCTACTAAGTAACTCATTCTCTACTAACGAGCAGTACTCATCTCAAGAGGTACATTCGAAAACAACATCTCAACTCACGAAGTGTAACCACCCCTTCTTCATATCCTCTCGGTGCTAGGCATAACTCTCCACGGACTCTCAATATTATAAACTATAGGTTAAGGATAACTAGTGAACACCACATCTCAACTCATGAAGGGTATTCATCCTCCGACCTATCTTAGAAACCTCTTAGGATGTAGTGAGGTTGCTACTAAACAATTCATCTCAACTCACGAAGAGTGTTGACCCGAAAACTCCCCTTTTTACTCAACTTAGATTCATACGTTCAATTAAATGTGTGTGTACATGTGAGAAAACCTTGAATATAAGCATCATTTCATTCTCATTACTTCTACACATACTTTAGACCTTCATTCATCAAATCACACACTTTACATACTTCACATAGTCATATACTTTATTTAGGCATAATCTAGGTCATACATGCAATTCAAGCTTCACAAAACACATTACAAGACCCATTTTCAATATCACTCGATTTCATATACTAGGCCTTCAAAAACACACTCACAATAAATACTAAGAAATATCAAGTTCATCAAGTAAACACCGCCACCAAGAAGGTGGAACATATCACTCAAGAGCATTTTATAATAAGAATTACACAATATAAACAACTCACCATTTAACCAAGCCATCACCACCTATATTCATTTTCTCAATATTTCATCATAATAAGGTCCTTAAGGAAGTATCTAAACCAAAATAACAACACAAGAAAACTAAAGTTCATTCTCTACACAAACATGTTCACTTAACCCATTTCTCAAGCTAAAAGTTTGAAATATGCATAAACATTAGTTCATTAGGTTTTTGACATTAAAATTATCAATTAATTCTAGAATAAACACATTTAAATCATCAAAACACCTTTACAAGAAGAGTCATGCTTAAATCAAAGATAGAAGACAGTAGAGCTTGAAAATCCTTTTAGAAATCTTTTAGAAAGGACTCCTTGAATGGAAGAGGGTTCAATGATGTATACCATACCTCAAATTAAAGACAAACCACTAATTTTGGTGAAGAAACACGTCCAAACCATCCCTCCTAGATCTCCTTTAGTTTTAGATCCAATGGTGATGTTGAGAGAGTTTGTCTTTAGAGAGAAAGTTTGAATTTTGAAATGAGGGGTCTTGTCTAGGTCTAGGACTTAAAACTAATCTAATATAACTTAAAAACCCTAAAAATATCATCCTAGTGTCCTAAAATACTTGGGTTGAATTTACAAAAAAATCCCGAAGCTGGCAGCAGACGAAGCAGCTTTTGCAGGCAGCATCCACGACTCCAAAATGACGGGCCATTTGTCAACCAACCCCCCATAGATGAGGTCTCGTTGGTTGGGTCTGCATCTCCCAAACCATCAGGAATTATTGTCCAAACAACGGACCAGGTCGACGAGCTGTCGCCTAGTTGATTGGGTGTCGATTGGCTCGTCGATGGACACTGATTTGGCAGTTTTTTGTCTAAGAGTTGAGGTCCTCTTCTAGGGACCCTCGTGGGTCTTAGATGGGGTCATACCCGGACGTTAAACCCCTAAACTAAGTCATATAGGTCTTAGTAACATCCCACATCAATTTGGATTAAAACAAAAACGTAAAACTCACTCAAACACCTCAAGAAACACAAGTACTTTCTAAGGCACACCTTCCAAACGTCATGGACGTTCTTGGTCGTTTGACCTCCAAACTTAACAAAACTTCACACACTGTCTAAGAACACTAATGTAACTCATTCTAACACAAAATTAACTCAAGAAACATTCACGAAGCTCTAGTTCAGCTTAGTTTGTTTTAGGGCGTTACATCCCCATAACCTCACCTAGTAAATTAAACTCAAAAAAGGACCATAAGAATGTCAAACTTCACATAACATAGCATCAAGAGTAACCATCTTCATACTTTAGCAATATAGACCAAAAACATGATTATAAGTGAAACTAACATCACATAGAGTAAATAGCATGTAAAGTCAACATACACATAACATGTACAATATAAGAACACAAAAACAACCTCCTAAGGATTCCCTCAAGGCATACTAGTGCAAGGCATAGGTAGAATCCCATAACCCTACCTAGGCTAAGTCAAACCTCTTAAGTCACCCTAGTTAGTGCCCATTCCATTACTTCCTTTTATATTTGGAACACTTGCCTTAACCGACATAGACCACAAGAGCTAAGTGTGGAATCCGCTGTTGTAAAACCTTACACCGATGAAAGGTGGTCTACCGGATAAAGTACTACCAAACATGAACATACCATCTAAGTTTATCCACAAGCTAGTATTTATATGGAGGCAGCATAGTTATAGAACTAGGAGATATAATTGGGACCCTCTCTATGTTTCATGCATTATAATCTACAATCTCTTTGAGTACAATAGTGAACCCTACCTTCCCTATGTGGAAAGGTGTGACCCCTCACATTTAGTTCACTCGGTGATAAGCTAAAGTCCCTTTTTAAATGTCTTTCATTAATAATCATAAATTAGTTTAGGTCATACGAGACTAACCCCTTGTATATCATCATAATTAGCGTCACGACTAGGGAGCACACCCTAGAAGTAACATTGCGTAATAGACCTCTGGGAGGTCTTATACAAGACCATGTTCATCATTCATCGTATTTTCATAGGTAAATTTAGCTTAAAATTTAAAACTTTCATAGCACATCATATGCTAGAACATTGGTAGAATCCCATACCCCTACCTAGGCTAAGTCAAACCTCTTAAGTCACCCTAGTTAGTGCCCATTCCATTACTTTCTTTTATATTTGGAACACTTGCCTTAACCGACATAGACCACAAGAGCTAAGTGTGGAATCCGGTATTGTAAAACCTTACACCGATGAAAGGTGGTCTACCGGATAAAGTACTACCAAACATGAACATACCATCTAAGTTCATCCACAAGCTAGTATTTATATGGAGGCAACATAGTTATAGAACTAGGAGATATAATTGGGACCCTCTCTATGTTTCATGCATTATAGTCTACAATATCTTTGAGTACAATAGTGAACCCTACCTTCCCAATGTGGAAAGGTATGACCCCTCACATTTAGTTCACTCGGTGATAAGCTAAAGTCCCTTTTTAAATGTCTTTCATGAATAATCATAAATTAGTTTAGGTCATACGAGACTAACCCCTTGTATATCATCATAATTAGCGTCACGACTAGGGAGCACACCCTAGAAGTAACATTGCATAATAGACCTCTGGGAGGTCTTATACAAGACCATGGTCATCATTCATCGTATTTTCATAGGTAAATTTAGCTTAAAATTTGAAACTTTCATAGCACATCATATGCTAGAACATTACTTCATATATATTTTATATATATATATATATATATATATATATATATATATATTTATTTATATATATATATATTTATTATATATATATATATATTATGTCATACTACATAGTTAAAGACTCTACTCTCTTTTTGTCATCCTAGACTCAACATCATTAGAGTACCTTAGGGACATGGCCCTTATAACATAATACATAAGTATACAATTTATAACACTTTACAGTAAACAATAAGTTGACATAGGAGATCTTTGAACTTAAGGATTCCTTTTGCTTGAGCTTGGGAAACACATAACAAGCTCCTTAATCATAGAGACACCCTTTAAGCATCCATGACCTACACTTTGTGTACAAAGTATAGAAGAATGGAATTAGTAGAAGAATGCACTATGTGTGGAAACCATGCAAAAACATGCATTTAAAAGGGACATTTTTCTTGAAATCATACTTCATGCCTTTTTGTAAAAAATTCATAGAACCATTATAAAATAACATTTATACACTACACATACTTCATATAGTCATATTCAAAAGGCAAACATCATATAAAATCACACATAGAATTTAAGTCGCATTTGGGGTCACTTTACAGTAACCTATTTGCACTTTACAGTAAGCTATCTCGTTTTACAGTGAATCCTTTTCTTCTTACTTTCTCATTCCCCCAAGTAACCCTCTAGTGATCTTTGGTGCAATGCATAACCTTAAGGCCACAAGTACGTTATACGTACAATCTACATAAGCCAACACATACCATCATGGAAATATAGAACACCACAAGACCCCTTCAAGTCTAAGACCCTAAAGACATTACAGTGAACTCTATTCACTCTGCACATATACTAATGTCACTTCACATAGAACCTTATGATACCTTACTCACAATCCCAATATAAGGCTACTAGTGCATAGTTCGTGTGAAGGCCCATAACCTCACATATACTTAGTAAACCTATAATGAGACCACAATCCTTAACATCCAATTCATGCATCAACATAGTAAGTGAAGAAAAGTTCATTCATGTCAACAAAACCTTCATCATGTAGTCATTAAGACCAATATTATGCATATACAAAAAGACCACTCCATATAGGCTCATACCATACATTTCATCACAACAAGTAGATAAATACTACAAATTCATGCATAAGGAACATGTACATAGACACATGCATTAGAACTCCTTCCTAGTACTTCCCTCAAGATCCACTTGTGCAATGCATAGGTGAAGTCCCATACCCCCACCTACACTAAGCAACTTAGGTTATCCTAGTTAGGGTCCTTACTTTACTTCCATTGTCCATTTTACTTTAGGAAAACTATAGCCTTGACCGACACTAAGATCATGGGTGCTACATGGAATTTGGTTTTGTAGAGCCTTACACAAAGGGAAGGTGTTCTTAGCCATCCATGGTAGAATATTAACATATGCTAGCATACTAGTGAAGTCACTTGCTAGATCCTATGTGTCAAGAATATTTTATGGAACTTGGAGGTATATGTGGAAACCCTCTTTATGCCAAATGGGGCATTGTAGTTATCCACTATGTAAACATCACTCTATGCCCGTTGGGGTATGAGGCTAACCACCTCACGAGGTTTATGGTGACCTACCTTCCTCCAATGGAAGGGACAACTCTCAACTTTAGGAGATTGACTGCTCATATGCTTAGCTCATAGGTCATTAATGAGAGTTCATCAACCTAAATCATGTGAGAAACCCTTTCACATGGACATATCGAATGTAAAGCACCTATCTGATTATGGTACACTTGAGAACACCTTTCAAGGCCCGTTCATTGACTACATTCTCTTACATAAGTGTGGGTGTATACATATATGTGAACAAACCTTTGACATAACACATTAAGTCCACACATTTTATTACATCAATGCATAATTATATATGTGTAACTATTTGAGCATTCCTTTCATATAAACTCTTTAAGACACTATGCACCTTCATACTTCATCGTATCAGGTACTTAACATCATAGCATATAAAACATATTCATAACATGTTCATACATTCCTATTCATGTACTTAGAAGACCAACCTAAGAACTATTGTGCAATGCATAGACAAGGTCCCATACCCTTTTCCATACTAGTACACCTATCAAGCCATCTAGTGAATGATACATCTTACAACATCATAGAATATATAGCATAACATAAGACTCATTTATTCAAGACTTACAACATTCTTACAATAAGCTCTGGTCTTTATGAACCTACCTTAACTTTACTAAGCATATAACATTGTACGACCTCATCATAGGCAGCACATATACATAAAATTAACATAACCATATACATGTTCATAACATTAGCCATACAACCTAGATCATAGCTAGAATAGGAAACTAGGCATAGGCGTCATATAGGGTGATCATTACCATCACACATTCATAGTATAATTGCCTTAGAGGCCATGTTCACATCAAATATGTATTTACAATAAAGTAAAAACCTCCACCATAAGTAGACCATACCACACAATGTCATACAAGGCTTCATCAACTATCAATACTATAAGAAAGTAGAAGGGAAGATCCATTCTCACCAATTCATCGACCTTTGATCATCATTAATCAATAAACCTTTTTCATCAACAATTCATGTATAGGGAAGTATCTAAATGACTTTAATCATAAAGGAAACCATACTTAAATCCCCACTAAATCATGATACCAACATAAGCACTAAACTATCAATTCAATAGAGAGTAGGGGAGTGTACATCACTCACCAATTTCCCTGAATTTGATCATCAATAAAAATTTATCAACAATATACATGTAGGTCAGTAGCTAAAGAAGTAGCGAACTAATCTAAATCATACTTCATCTAACCTAGAATCAAGATCTCATCACATTCATATCATCAGTAATCTATAGGCTAAAAAATGTAGATCAATCCTTACTAAGATTTCTTTGAATTTGTCACCAAGGATTCATACCCACAATTCATCCATAATATTAACCTTAGGACATAGATACACTGATCTTTACATAATCAAAATCTTACAACAATTGTCATAAAGTCGAGTTTACATTGAACACACAGAAGAACATAGGCTAGTCTTGTTCAAACATTCATATATTGATCCACATTGATCATTCATCAATAATTCGGCGTCAATATACATAATAAACAGTAGAGACAAAAAAGTCAACGTAATAGAATCACAATTCCATCAATACAAATTCACGATCACAATGCCCATGCATAGGCTAAATCGAGAGTTGAAGAGAACATGGGTTCATAATGCAGTTAATTTAAAATTAATGTTAAAACCAATACATTATTATCAATTCATCATGAGAAATCCTTTGAAAACATATTGAGAAAGAACTCATGGCTAGATTGAAAGATTGAAAGTTTGATCATGAAATCTCTTTGAAAACATTGAGATGAACTTTCTAGATGGAAGATTAACTAGAGATGAAGGATCACCGTACCTTAATGTAAAATAAAGCCTCTAAAGGTTGATGAATAACCCATGGGAATCCAAGATACAAGCTGTTCTTGAGCTTCACCTTCAATGGAGGTTCTAGAGAGAGTTTGGTTTTGGATGGAAATCTAGTTTTGTGTAGAATGGATTGGGAATAATGTTGTCACGTCATTGATCACCTAAATACACCCAAAAATAACCAAATAAACCATTTAGGGTCAGTTTAGCACGTGGGGTGCATTTTCTAGTCACCCCTTAATGAAGCAGCGTGCAAGGAGTGAAGTTGCAGGCTGCATCGACGCGCACAGTCGACGGGGCGTCGTCTGGTTGACGAACCGTATTGTTTCTCCATCGTTTGCGACTGGAATTGCTTTCTTGTAGGCTAATATCACATGTCTAAGTTTTGAGCAACGCCTCCCATCGGCGGGGCGTCGATTGAAGGACAGGGTGTTAGTTCAAGTTTGTCAATCTCGACAGCCTTTAAGGCCTCCCTTATGGCCTTTTGCGGGGACCTTGGGGAGTCATACCCGGATATTTCCAACGTGAATATACACCTTATAATTTTTAATACATTCCATGAAAGTTTCACCCAAAATAAACACGTAAAATACATCAAAACATGCAACGCACACTCAAGACACACATGAACGGTTCAAGGGCTAACTTTTGAACGTGTTGGACGTTTTTGGACGTTTGACCTCCAAACTTCATGAAACTTAATATACTGACCATAAAAGCAATTATAACTCATATAAGTACGTCATAAGCTCATGACACACACATACACACATAAAAGCATCTAAGGCCCCTTTGCTAACTAGTCGTCGAACGTCTTGGTCGTCCCTTGACGTTTGACTTCCAAATCACCTCAAACTTTAGACAGTGCCTCAATACCACAATATAAACCATTTTAGGACCTTAGACCCTTATTAAAAACTTGTTAGGATCTAGAAACTCTAACTTTGGGGGACTTACAATATCCCCCACTTGAGAGCATTCGTCCTCGAATGACACTTAGAACACTTTAATCACAACAAGGACTTTAATGAATCATAGAGCAACTTCCCATATTCATAACATCATCACATAGAATTCAATGCACCAAACTTACAAGAAGCACAACTTCAAACCATTTAGCACTCAATGCAACACAAGTAAGCAAAACCTTTATTCACTCACTCTTTAATACTTCAAACACATAGGCTATTATCATGTTCAAAGAAGGAACATTCTTATCCTAATCATAACATGACCATTACACTTCATTTTATTAAGATCTCATCATGTAAGATCACACATAGGCATATTCAACATCACTAAAAAGCAAGTAGGCACTCATACTTCAATGCACATAGACTTGAGTTAATTGAATCGACCAAGATCTTTATTTAATTAGACCTAGTGCCATGAAGGTCATACTCAATCATACCATGTTTAGTTATGTTTTAGGGAGGAATGTCTTTCTCCTAAACACACTTATATGTCTCATGAGTTCATACCCAAGCAATTCACAAAGCTCTATTTATTTTAAATGAGAATTTCTCAACTTTTAAACCAATGCATGCTCACACTTTCTTCCTAATGAAGTCTAAATGGTAAGTCTCACCTAGCTCATCACAACAATAGGAAGCCATTTCAGAAAATTTCAATTCTAGCCTAACACTAGCTTCCATAAACATGCATCAATTTGGAAAAATCTCACAAATTATAGACACACACAATGACAATAGCTAATCATGCCTTCACTTTGCAAGAGTGAGCCTACAATCATGCTTCCAAAATCATAGAAGTCACATAAATTTTCAAGAGACTCAACATTTTTCATTTTGAAGAGGGTCAATTTCTCATTACAAGGTTAAACCTTACACATCAAAAATGTCTTCAAACATGTTTCTTACCTTATCTCATGAAATTAAATGCAAAACTAGTATATCAAGATGCACAATCAACATGAGAAAACTATGAATTGATTAAAATTTTCTTTTTCAAGTACTTTTGAATCTTCAAAATATCTTTAACATAGGTTCAATCAAGACATACAAAATAGAGAGGTCATGCAATTCATACTTTAATGCAAGACTCTTATCATGAACAAGTTTACTAAAAATTTATTAGATTCAAGTTCAAGTAAAAATAGAAGGACAAGATAGAAATATCTGCAACCTTACTACACCATCACCATCCCCCCACTTAGGGTAAACCCAATTAAGAGCAACTTAACACATCCTTAAGAGGATCTTAACTTATCAATCTTCATTTTCATCACATAAAAGTGATTTCCATTTTAGAAGAACATACAGTAACACAAAATAGGAATACCAAAGGCATTCTAAACATTATCATCTAGGAAAATCATCCCCAATCATCATTCATCAAGTTAGGCCATACTACTCAACCACATAAGGTTTTCAACAATACCATAGGCGCCAAGGTCATACAAAATTAGGGGAAACAATTGAAGAGACTCAACCATAGGGACTCTTCCTTTTCATTAAACCTTACAGTAAGGTGACTTCTAGGTCAATCAAACACACATCATCACCCGGCAAAGATAATCATGCCATCCTCACATCTAGAATCAATCCTATACAATCTCGACGGGGATCATAGAAGAACCCTCAACAAATACGTGGGTGCTTTGACGGAATTAATCAACATGAACGGTTGGGCAGAATTGGTTGAGGTCCTCACAGGATACTAGGATAGTCAATGGATGGTGTTCCGATTCAGAATCGCTGAAATTACTCCGACTTTGGAGGAGATCAGAGACTTTATAGACACAATAGGTACGGGGATAGAGATAAAGGCGAGAAAACAAGAAGACATATTTATACCTAATAAGCCTTCTGTAGAAGATATTGCGGACTGGTTCGGGTTGGGAAGAACTTTGCCTACTGGTGCCAAGAATCCCACATAGCATTCAGAGATCTTTATATCAGATTTGGACATGCGAGCTTCTTCGCCACTTACAACAAAGAGTTCAAGTTCTCCTACAGATAATGGAACGAAATTCGTCCTCTAGCATTTGCTGTAGCGTTGTTGGGAACGATGGTATTCCCGCATGGCCTAAGTTTGAGCATCAATACCCAAGTTATAAAACTCGCGCACACTTTATTCAAAGGGTATGAGAACCAAGGGACAAGGAAGTACTACCCTATAGCTCCGGTCATCCTATCCGATATGTATCGAGCCTTGGGAAAATTCAAAGAGGGGCACGATACTTCCAAGGATGCAACCTACTCCTTCAGTGGTGGATTCTCAGCAATTTGGCAAAGGGTGTTGGGACTCAAAAGCTGCATACTCTTGACAGCAAGAACACCCTTAAAGATTTGAATGACATGATATACAAGGCTAATATGGATAATCGGAGAACAAGGGGGACATGGGCTCAGATTTTCTCCGAATTGAGAGAAGAAGATCTCCAATGGATGCTCGATCACTTCATTTCCAAAGAAGTCGTCGTGGAGATCCGCAGACAGCTTGTGCTTCTTCTACCAGGTATTCAGGGAATTCGCCCTTATACACCCTTTCGAGTTTTGCGACAGTTTGGAAGGAGCCAAACTGTACCTGAAGAGGCGTACTATGGCGCCTATGTATACGATATTAGAGACGATAGGGTACACGATGCGTCTAAAATGTTCAGAGAATAGAAAAATGCCAAGAGAATGGATAAAACTACCATCGCCCCAGACCGATTTAATGTTGGATACGATGAGGGTTACAAAAAATGGTTAACAAAAGACATACAAAGTGTCTCCTCCCCAACTTCGCGCATCTTTCGCAGCGTAACGGACAAAGAAGCCAAGGCAATGGCCGAGCTACAAGAGGTAAAGAAAGAGGCCCAAGAAGTGTACGCTAAGTATGTCGAGAACCAAGATACTCTTGAGAAAATGACTCAAGAGGTGGAAAGACTAAGGCGTGGTTATGATGATTTCGATACCTGGGTCGAGGATAAAATCGAGAGGATGCGATACAAAAGTTTGGAAGACAAATGACGCTTGGGTGAAGGGTTCTTGCTGATGTTGCGATGTATGTATCAACAATACAAGACTCAAGGAAACAGCAGCGGAGCAGGACCATCTGGAGCAACATATATTGGATTTCGGCCCTGCGCGGGTTTTTCTATATGCATTTGTCATTTAGCCCCTGCATGGGCATGCTATATTGCGTTTCAGTACATTCAAATGGCCCCTGCGTGGATTTGTCTTTTAGTGTTTTATCCTTTATTTCCCCTTTGTGAACGTTATTATTCATTTGTGAAATTTATTTGGGGGGAATTATTTATTTGGTTCAAATTCACGCGTACATCATTCAAATGCGCTAGGCCTACCCTTGGCATAAAAGGGTGCCCTGTATGTTTTAGGACGCGATATGTGTTATTAACTGCTTATGTGTTATGTTGCTATGAATGAGGTTATCGGAAATCCACTCCTTTCCAGAAACTCCCAAAATATACAAAAGTCACTATTACAAATGTCCGACCAAAATTTCCTAAGTCTTAAGTTTCTCACGCAAAAGACACTTCTCATCTCCAAATCTTAAACACTTCTCTACTTTCTGAGGAAAGGCAAAATCGCCGCTATGGACAAAGAAAAGGGTATTCAAGCTGAACCAAGTGAAGAAGAGAGGACCGATATGCAGAAGCAGCGCGGAAAGCGTTTATATGAATCACTATTTCCTCCCGAGAGCCCCGAAGAGGAAATCATCGAAGAAAATAATGAGGAGGAAAGTTATGAAGAGATACTTGCTCGCCCACCTTCTTTCGAGGGCCGTCTGGCAAACGGAGGCAGCAAAAATTTTCTCGAGGCATATCCGCAAGAAGGCCGGAAGAATATTGAGGTCATCTCGTGCGCTCTCGTTTTTGAACACTATCGTTATAGGGCCTGCTAAGACCCGTTAAGAAAGCATCCCCCCAAGTGGGATTAGGAGATCTCCGCAAGACGTTTGAATGACATCCCAGGGAGAAAGGGCATATGATAGAAGAGTGTATTGGGTTTAAAAACGGAGTCCTCTATTTATTCAGCATGGATAGTACTCCAAACACTTGGGGTGACAGCGTCATCCTTGCATGTGATGAACCGCGTCTTGACATACCTGTCACGGAGAAGACCGAATTCTATCATTGCTCGTTCACGCCTTTCAAGAAAACAATGAGGGAAATCTACTCAGATTTGGTTCATAACGGCGTCTTTACCCATTACTACAAGAATGTGGACATGCAATATTCTCTTCAGCACGAAATCCGAAGGTGTTGTCCCTATCATCATCATGCCACAAACCACAACATTAAAAGGTGTCTCGACTTTCGTCACGACCTCGAATTCCTCATCAGCATGGGAAAGATTCAAGTTGAGACCGTTCCCCGTGGCTAAAATAAAGATGACGAAGAGAAGAAAATGGCTTAGATGGAGTCATTAGTTTATCTTTAAAGCTTTGTTGTTTTTCCATTTCCTTGTAATCCCGACGAATGAATGAATGAAAATATTTCCCTTTTGTACTCGAACTACGTTGGGCATGACTTCTCCTTGTGAGATACGTAGGCAGCCTTTCAAGGCCCGACCACTATCTTTGAAAATTTTCATTCTCCCCGTAGGTACAAGGAAATATGAAGACCAGATCAATTAACGTCACAGAGAGACTGCAAGAAGACCTTAGCTCAACGCGATTTGGTCTTTCTGAGATAGTGTCAAACTAAAAGAGCAAGCAAATTCCCCCTTGTCAAAATTTGTTTCCGTCCTTACTCGTGGGTTGAAGATATTCTTCAAACATAGCAACTCGTGTGTTTATATGCTCTATGTGTGATATTATGCGTTTTGTATTCTGAATCAAACTGACAAATCTGCCTTTGAGTTGTTTTTCTCCTCAGGTATTTTGAACTTATCTGTGTTGATTAAGCTGACAGATCATCCTTACTTCACCATATCAAAAGGTCCCGCAGATTCCTTCCCAGGGCAAAAATCTGATAAAGGAAAGACGACTATGGGAGACAACAACGATGAGGTAGGTCTCACTGATGTTGTGGTGGCTCAACCCACTATAGCGGACCAAAACGAGTTGATTCTGCAGTTGATGCAACAAATTGCAGAGATGAGGGTAGAGATGCAAATAAGACATGATTTGCCTCCGCCAGGATATAACGTTAATGCTACAGATGGAAGGCCTCCTATCCACTTCCCTTCCTCGAACATGGATCCATCTCAAGGTGGGCCGCTCGCTCAGAATCCCCCCGCTATAGATTCAATTACCCAAAATCCGCAATATGCTTCACCCTCTTACCAAACTCTACCACCTCCTCAGAATAACCACCCACAAATGCCCTCTCATCCTCAAAATACCCAACCTCAATCCGCTCCACCACCGCAAAACCAAAGTCAAAATCTGAATCAGAACACTTTTAATCCCCAAACATCCCACCATCACTTGAATCAGAATACAGATCCTCAGACTTACGCCCAAGATTATCAAGCCGCCCAAAACGCCCAGAGTCCTTCCGTAGCTCCACCCTTACCCAAAAGGACCACTTTCTAGATTCCCATCCCTGCTGAGCACGACGTGCACGGTTCTGAGTTGGACCACTACGAGGAACAGGAAAGAGAGTGGAGGGCGAAGGAGGAAGCAAAGGTAGATATAAAAGAGGAGATCAAGAAGGCCATGAAAGAGCTCCAATGCGTCCCTGAAACTGCCGGTCTTAGTTATGAAGATCTGTGTATTCATCCAAATCTTGACCTTCCAAAGGGGTTCAAGATCCCAAAATTTGATACTTTCGGAGGAGTGGGGAACCCCATGGCTCATTTGAGAGCCTACTGCGACCAGCTCGTTGGAGTTGGTAGTGACGAAGCTCTATTGATGCGGCTTTTCAGCCGAAGCCTGTGCGGAGAAGCTCTGTAATGGTTCACCTCGCATGAAACCAGGCAATGGCCCAGCTGGAATGCTCTGGCAAAGGATTTCATCGAGCGATTTGCTTACAATGTAGAAATCGTTCATGATCGTTACTCTTTGGAGAAAATGAAGCAGAAATCAACCGAGAGCTATAGAGAATTCGCTTATAGGTGGAGAAAAAAAGCGGCGAGGGTAAGACCGCCCATGTCTGAGAAAGAAATTGTTGAAGTGTTCGTGCGGGTGCAAGAGCCCAAATATTATGATTGGATTATGTTGCTCGTTGGAGCGAAGTTTGCCGAGATAGTCAAAATCGGTGAAACTATCGAAGACAGCTTGAAAATAGGAAAGATAGCACGTGTAGCCGCGTCGCTCGGGTCTTGAGGGTTGTTAAAGAAGAAGATAGAGGACATTGCCGCTGTTTCATATAAGGGGAGGAAAAACCCAAAAGATCCTCCTACTCCCAAGGTCGTTCTCGATTTTCTCAAAGCTCCTACCAAGCTAGTCAGAAAAATAATCCTCCTCCAGCATACCAAAATCCTCCTCCCGCATACCAAAATCCTCCTCCAGTCTACTAAAGTCCACCCCCAAATTACCAAAATCCATCTTCCACTTACCAAAGTCATCCTCCACTATATCAAATTCCATCTCCTCACTTCCAAGGTGTTGCTCCCAACTATGCTAACGTGCAGTCGAGCTACAGAGCACCACCTCCCGTTTATCAAGTCCAAGATCCACTATACCAAAATACCCCTCCGAATTATCAAGCTCCATTGTCAAACTACCAAACAAATCCATATCCCAGAAATCAAGCTCCCCGTCCCAACAACAGAAGTTACAAAAAGACGCCTCTTCCACAAGGAAGTTATGATCCACCACGACCTAGGTTTGAGAAGAAGCCTTCGAGGAATTTCACTACTCTCACCGAAAGCCGAACAAAGTTGTACGAGCGACTGGCTGCGGCCGGATATATCAACCCTGTGGAGCCCAATCCGGTGGATACCATTTCTAAGTTCTATAGGCCAGATCAAAGATGTGCTTATCATTCCAACAGTGTTGGGCATGATACTGAGGACTGTATCAACCTCAAGTACAAAATTCAGGATGTAATTGACCAAGAGGTAGTCTCTGTCCAACCAGCTGCACCTAATGTCAACACCAACCCTTTGCCGAATCATGGAGGCGGCAATATTAATATGATAGAGACAGATGAAGATTGGTGCATGGAAAAAGTGATAACTCCAATCGTTCATGACGAGTTGGAAAGATCTGTGGCTTCATTGAGTATCAAAGAGAAGAAAGAGTTTGTTATTTTGACACCCACAAAGGTTGTTGCCTTGGTGCAATCAAAAACTCTTACCAAGCTAAAGTTCGTGATTGAAACTGCAGCTGCACAAGGTATGACTCGATACGGAAGATGTTATACTCCTGAAGAGCTTGTTCTCGGAGGTCAACAAAAGGATCAGGCTAAAAGTCCAATAAGCTAAGGCGAAGCGGAGGAGTTCTGGAGAAGAATGCAGCCGAAAGATTATTCTATTGTTAAGCATTTAGAGAAGACTCCAGCCCAGATTTCTGTGTGGGCCCTGTTGATGAGCTCACAGTTGCACAGGCAGGCTTTGATGAAGGCTCTTGATAATACGTATGTGCCCGCGGGCACAAGTAGTGATAACGTGGCCGCTATGATCTACCAGGTTATTCGAGGACATCAAATCAGTTTTTGTGACGACGAGTTGCCTTATGAAGGCAAGTCCCACAACAAGGCATTGCATATCACTGTCGTCTATCGCAAAAAGGTCATCAACCGCGTTTTAGTAGATGATTGGTTGGGTCTGAACATATGTCCTTTGTCGACACTAAGGCAACTGAGTTTTGATTTGGGAAAGTTGGAGCAAAACCAAGTCAACATCAGAGCCTTTGATGGGGTCCAAAGAGACACCTTGGGATTGGTAAATCTGGTTATCCAAA
This sequence comes from Solanum lycopersicoides, assembly GCA_022817965.1. Taxonomy (NCBI): domain Eukaryota; kingdom Viridiplantae; phylum Streptophyta; class Magnoliopsida; order Solanales; family Solanaceae; genus Solanum; species Solanum lycopersicoides. Next base: position 3,296 of record JAJJBR010000422.1, on the reverse strand, counting down.
TGGGTCCGGACGAGTTTAGCACGCGGTTTCAAGTCTTAGATATTGATACCAGCTACAACATTCTTCTAGGAAGGCCTTTCATTCATATGGCTGGAGCTGTGCCTTCTACTTACATTAGATGATGTAGCTCGTTTGGAAAAACGAAGAGTTGGTTATTCATGGTGAAGGGAGTCACTATGGCAGACAGGCGCCAATCATTGATGAGGTATCGCTAGGTACATATTTCTACACGATGGAGCTGGTAAATGACACTGGTGAGGATTTGGCCCCGCATCCTTCTATGCCCGCTGTGTACAAGATGATAGCCACTGTGATGCTGCAACATGGTTTTGAACCAGGTTTCGGATTGGGAAGAAATTCCCAAGGAATTATTGAGCCAATTCCTGTCCCCGTCAAAGGAGCTAGATATGGTTTGGGGTACATCCCCACAGATGATGATATGAAGGCGACGAAGAATATCGATCAAGCATTAGCTAAGGCAATCCCTCATCTGTACCAATCATTCCCGGTCCGAGAGTATGCCGAGCATGATGACATTGGGGAAGGAATCTGCGTCCTTTTCGAGAAGATCGATGTTGTTATTGAGGAAGAGGTCGAGATAACAGGTATCCGTGATGCTGAGCCTGGAGAGATGCTGCAGAACTGGACCTTCACGCCAATTCTAATTCCCCGAACTCCTTGGTAGAAGGGCATCGTTATGTGCATATCTAAATCGGTGGTAGTCCGGAAGAGGCCCGAGACCCACCATTTTGCATTTTTTTTAATTGCGTGCATTTTAAATTTCCCTCGTGATGTTTGAGAAAGGCAACATGGCCCTTTGCTATACCCAAAGTTTGCATTATTTCCTATTTTGAATGAAAGCCTCTTTTATCTAATTTATTTACTTATTTGCTATATTTTACTTGTCTAACTTTGTCTATTTATGGTTTCAATAATATAACTTTTAAACGTGCCAATGTCATGTCATGTCACGAATTGAACAAACAAAGTGAGGCAGGTGATGACGAGGTGGATGATTACGAAGAGGAAAATGAGGTACCGGAATATGTTGCTGAAGAATTTCTGCAGTTTGAAAATCAGCATAAGCCGAATTTAGAGAAAACTCAAACTGTAAATCTAGGAGACCAAGAGTGTGTCAAAGAGGCCAAAATCAATGTTCACTTGAATGAAGCTCAGAGGAAGGATTTAATACATTTACTCACTGAATACATTGATGTGTTCGTCTGGGAAGTCAGCGACATGCTAGGGCTAAGTACCAATGTTGTGTCTCACAAATTGCCGATCAATCCAGGGTTCAGTCCGGTGAAGCAAAAAACTCGGAAATTCAAGCCTGAGTTGAGTTTAAATATCAAAGAAGAGATCACCTAGAAAATCGAGTTTCAATTGGTGGAAGTGACACAATACCCGACTTGGTTGGCAAATGTTGTTCCGATCGCCAAGAAAGATGGGAAAATTAGAATCTGTGTCGACTACAGGGATCTCAACAAGGACAGCCTGAAGGATAATTTTCCGTTGCCAAACACTTATATTCTGATTGATAACTGTGCTAAGCATGAAATGCAGTCATTTGTGAATTGTTACGCGGGTTATCATCAGATTCTGATGGACGAGAAAGATGCAGAGAATATAGCTTTTATTACACCTTGGGGTGTATATCATTACAGGGTAATGACATTTGGCCTTAAGAACGTTGGTGCCACCTATATGAGGGATATGACAACCATATTTCATGATATGATTCATAAGGAGATTGAAGCGTATGTGGATGATGTCATAATCAAGTCCTGTGAGAGTTCGGACTACTTGACACAACTAAGGAAGTTCTTGCATCGTCTGCGTCGTTATAACTTAAAGTTAAATCCCTCCAAATATGCTTTTGGAGTTCTAGCCGGCAAGTTTTTGGGATTTATAGTGAGCAGAAGGGGTATTGAGCTCGATCCTTCAAAGATCAAATAAATTCAAGAGTTACCTCCGCCAAAGACGAGAAAAGAGGTGATGAGTTTGTTAGGTAGGTTGAATTACATCAGTCGATTCATAGCTCAATCAACCGTGGTGTGTGAGCCTATTTTCAAGCTGTTGAAGAAAGGCGCTCTGATAAAGTGGACCGAAGAATGTCAGACTTCTTTCGATGCTATCAAGAACTATTTGTCAAATCTACCGGTATTGATTCCTCCACGAGAAGGGAGTCCTTTGTTGCTGTATTTTTCCATCTCAGATAGTGCCTTCGGATGCGTACTGGGTCAACACAACGAGACAGGAAAGAAGGAAAGGGGTATCTATTACATAAGCAAGAAGTTTACTCCATACGAGTCTCGATACACTCTATAGGAGAGAACGAGTTGTGCTTTGAGTTGGCTTGCCCAGAAGTTGAGACATTATTTGTCTTCGTATACTACAGATCTCATTTCTAGAATGGATCCATTGAAGTATATTTTCCAGAAGGCGATGCCGACCAGAAAGTTAGCTAAATGGCAAATGTTGTTGAGTGAATTTGACACTATATATGTGACTCAGAAGGCAATAAAGGCACAGTCCTTGGCTTATCATCTTGCAGAAAATTCTGTTGATGAAGAATATGAACCACTCAAGACTTATTTTCACGATGAAGAAGTATCGTTTGTGGGTGAAGATATTTCTGAAATGTACCCTCGGTGGAGATTATTCTTTGATGGAGCGGCAAATCACCAAGGAAAAGGTATCGGAGCGGTTTTAGTGTCAGAATCTGGTCATCACTATCCCATGGCATCCAAGCTCCGATTTAATTGCACAAACAACATGGCCGAATATGAAGCTTGTATTCTTGGTATGAAAATGGCTATTGACATGGGTGTCCATGAGTTGTTGGCTATTGGAGACTCAGATTTGTTGATTCATCAGGTTCAAGGAGAATGGGCCATGAAGAACCCGGAGATCATACCGTACGTGCAGTATATACAGAAGATGTGCAAAAGATTTCGTTAATTTGAGTTCAGACATAACCCATAACACAAAATGAGTTGGCCGATGACCTTACCACCATAGCTTCTATGATTAAACATCCGGATACTGATTATATTGATTATCTAGATATAGAGTTTAAAGAACATCCAGTCCATTGTTCACATGTTGAAGCAGAACCAGACGGTTTGCCATGGTATTTTCATATAAAGAAGTATTTGGAGTCCGGGAGTTATCTTGAAGATGCAACATCCAACCAAAAGAAGTCGATACGCCGTATGGCTCTCAATTTCTTTCTAATTGGGAGAAATCCTTTATAGGAGACTCCAGACTTAGGTCTTCTCAGATGTGTTGATGTT
>JAJJBR010000421.1:0-14675 GCA_022817965.1 Solanum lycopersicoides | reverse complement strand
TTAAACAAAAGAATGATAAATCAAGAAATACAAGATATAAAAGCTAAAACACCTATCAAATATGACATTTAGGAGGAACGAAAATACTAATAAAAGCATGTTTTAGAGAAGGAATAGATACACCTATTGAAATATATTTAGCAGATGATAGAATAATACACCCTATAGAAAAAAGTGTAATTAGTGCAGTAAAAGGAAATTTACTTCATCAAGAGCCAGTACATCCAAAAGAAAATATGAAATTCCTAAAATATTAAATATAGAAGAAGAAACACCAAATCATTATTTTATAACTGGAATAATTAATGAAAGAAGATATAGGATATTAATAAATACAGGACAAGAAGATAATTACATAATTAGAGAATTAGTTTTAGATACAGAAATTATAAAAAAAGGACATGTATGCCCTGGATTACCTAGTGAAATAGTAACTACAAATGAAGAAATAGTAGAAAAAGAAATAATTATAGGAGGAATATTATTATTAATACCATTTAAAATTTACCAAGGAAATCAAAATATTACTTTAGAAATAAAATGGTTAGATCAATTTACACCATATAAAATAGAAGATGAACAATTAATCCTCACTTGTCAAAACAAGAAAATAATTATAAAAAGAACAAAATGAGTAATGAAGATATATATACTTGCAAAAATTATTGTAGAAGGATATCACAACAGATAATATACGCCTATGATAGATACAGGAGCAGAGACAAATATATGTAAATATAATTGTTTACCAGAAGATAAATGGGAAAAATTAAAAACACCTATGGTAGTAACAGGATTTAATAATGAAAGTAGCATGATTACATATAAAGCAAAAAATATAAAAATACAAATATGGGATAAAATATTAACAATAGAAGAACTGTATAATTTTGAATTTACAACAAAAGATATGTTATTAGGAATGCCATTTTTAGATAAACTATATCCTCATATTATAACTAAAACTCATTGGTGGTTTACTACACTATGTGGATATAAAATAGGAGCAAAAAGAGTAAATAATAAACAAAGAAAACCAAAAGAATGGATAAAAGGAAGTGAAAAAATAAATCAAGAAAATGGAAAACATAAATAGAAAACAAATAAACCAACTAGAAATTATCATATTTACAATAGATAAGGTTAAAATAATAAATGAACAATTAGAACTATTATATAGTGAAAATCCATTAGAAGGATGGGAAAAGCATAAGACAAAAGTAAAAATTGAATTAATAGATGAAAATAGTATAATAACGCAAAAACCATTAAAATATAATTTTGATGATTTAAATGAATTTAAAATGCATATAGATGAACTATTAAAGAATAATTACATACAAGAGAGTAATAGTAAACATACAAGTTCAGCATTTATAGTAAATAAACATAGTGAACAAAAAAGAGGTAAAAGTAGAATGGTTATAGATTATCGTAATCTAAATGCTAAAACTAAAACTTATAATTATCCAACACCCAATAAGATATTAAAAATAAGACAGATACAAAGATATAACTATTTTAGTAAATTTGACTGTAAATCAGGATTTTATCATTTAAAACTAGAAGAAGAATCTAAACAATTAACAACATTCACAGTACCACAAGGTTTCTATGAATGGAATGTTTTACCATTTGGATATAAAAATGCACCAGGTAGATATCAACATTTTATGGATAACTATTTTAATCAATTAGAAAATTGCATAGTTTATATAGATGATATATTATTATTCTCTAGAACACAAGATGAACATATTAGGTTATTAGAAAAATTTATACATATAATTAAACAATCAGGAATAAGCCTAAGTAAAAAGAAAGCAGAAATTATGAAATCACAGATAGAATTCCTAGGAATACAAATAGATAAAAATGGTATAAAAATTCAAACACATATAGTACAAAAGATAATTAATTTAGATGAAGATATAGATACAAAAAAGAAATTACAATCCTTTTTAGGATTAGTAAACCAAGTGAGAGAATATATACCAAAATTAGCAGAATATTTAAAACCACTTCATAGGAAACTTAAGAAAGATGTTGAATATTATTTTGATAAAAAAGATAGAGAATATATAAAAAATATTAAGAATTTATGTAAAACATTACCCAAACTATATTTTCCTGATGAAAATAAAAAATTTATTTATATAGTTGAAACAGATTCAAGCAATCATAGCTATGGAGGAGTTTTAAAATATAAATATGAAAATGAGAAAATAGAACATCATTGTAGATATTATTCAGGGTCTTATACAGAAACACAAATAAAATGGGAAATAAATAGAAAAGAACTATTAGCATTATATAAATGTTTCTTAGCATTTGAACCATATATTGTTTATAATAAATTTATTGTAAGAACAGACAATACACAGGTAAAATGGTGGCTAACTAAAAAGATAGATGATTTAGTTACAACAAAAGAAATAAGAAGATTAGTATTAAATATATTAAATTTTACATTTACAATTGAGATAATTAAGACTGACAAAAATGTTATTGCAGACTATCTCTCAAGAAAAAGATACAATGAAGGAAATATTAGCTATGATGACAAATCTTTGTCAAAAGATGGAGAAAATAGAAACAGAAGTACAAGTGCTAAAAGAAACAGTTAATAGTCAGCAGCATGACTTGAAATATGCGGAGCTAAGTCAGCAGCATGACTTAAAACATGCGGAGCTAGAAGGTGACGTTGGGAAACACCTTAAAACCCATAACAAAACAATGTATACAGCTGCAGGTAGTACATCTATTGCAGGATCATCTACAAAAAAGGAGGAAGCTCAGGTAAAATATACAAATATAAACCTGAACAAACTATTTTCCAAACCATATACTCCTCAAAATACCCAAAAAGAAATACTTCCACCTCCACAGATAAACACATATAAAGCTAGCCTAAATTCACAAAAACAGATATACAACCACATTACTAGCACATATATTGAAAATATATACAAAATACAAACTTTTCTAAACCAAAATTCCAGAGCAAAAAATCCAAAAAATACAAATGAAGACTATATAACCCAATATTTACAAGGCTATAATAAGCTAATAGCACAACCCGGAACAAATCCAAATCTAGTAGCAACTTGTTACAACTACAGATTGCTAAATACTGTATATACAACAACAGGAGAAGAAATATCTAAAATACCAGAATTATATAAAGCATTTCTACAATATAAAAGAATAACTAAAGGAACTTTATTTTATATAAAGTTCTATTCAGCTACAACAGAGATATTATATGATGAGATCAAGCCTATAATACAAGCTATAAAGATTGGTTTAACAAGGGAAATGATAATCCCTGAAAAGATAGATACACAAGAAGAAATACAAAAGGTAGATATTCCAGATTTTTATGCAAACAAGAGAATTATTGGGATAGCTACTATACTAAATGAGATAGCAAACAATTATTTGAATGAAAATGCAATTTGGAGCTACTACAATAGAGAACAGACAATAATATACTCCAACTGCAGAGAAATCAGAGCAGCAGATATGGAAGATTTAAGACAATGGATATTAAGTCTACTAAGACCAGAGCAAACACCTACAACAAGAGCAATTAGGAAAAATTTTATTTCTCCTAATCTAATGACAAGATATTGTAAACTAATAGGACAAAAATATCCTGACCATTTATGCTCAAAATGTGAAGGAGAAGATAATTACATTCCAGAAGTGCAATTAGAATAGAAGAAGCTGGAATAAAGAAAGAAAAAGACAAAGAAGAAAGAAATATTACAAGAAGAAAACGTGCAAGAAGATAACAAGGAGATAAGGTGGCAGACATAAAGATAGGAATCTTTGAAAAATTGGCAAAGGAAGAGATAAGATTAGATATTACTTTATTAAAGTTGTTTGTCCGTTATGTAAAAAGATAGATTAGAAATTACTTTATTAAAGTCGTTTGTACTGGCCAAATAATATAAGGCCATATGTATTATTTTATTAAAGTAAGTTTGTTTTATAGTATTGGCCAAATAAATTAAGGCAATATGTAAAGTTATTGTCGGCCATTATTATAGGCCAACCTTGTAAAATTTTAGTATAAATAGAGGGCTTCTCCCTCAGTAATAGACAGACCTCTTCCAAGAAACTTCTCTCTTCATTCATTTTTATCAATTCCGCTTCCAAACCCCATATTGGTATCAGAGCTAGTAAATAAAATATTAGTTATGGAAAACAAATCAGATATACAAGAACAGGTATACTCATTTAAATTTATGAGTAGCTAAATTAAGTTATTCCTAATAATCTCTTTTTGATTATAAGTGTTTATTATGTTTTAATAATGTTATAATAATCATCTTTAGAAGGTTTGCTATGGAAATATTCTGAGAGTAGGTAAGCCCAGACTATGCCATCCTAAAGTGGAAACCGGTAGGCAAAGAGAAGGCCGTTTAGGGGAGTACACAGAGTTGAGGCGCTGTTAGGGTAACTGATTGAAGAAGAAAACCATAGTAGTGACTAGACGAGATGATTATTAAATTATTATTATTACATAATAAATAAGTATAATCTGTGAAGAGGTTAGAAGGAATAAAATTTAGCAAAAATATGATAAAATGACTACCTATTTATTAAATGATGATGTTAATTACATGATATTATTATTCTATATATTAAAAGATCTTGATGCTGATATAAGAAGAATAATCTATGATAAATTAGTAACATATGAAATAATTGAAGAAACAATTTATGATTGGTCAGAACTAATTATTTCAGATGACTTTGATATAGATTATTTATATGATGATCTAGAAATATATAGAGATCAATGATAAATTATACATATTTGCAATTATGGAAGGAAATTAAAGAAAAGATAGATCTAGAAGAAAAATTATTAATTGAAAATATAAATAGATATATATATCTTAGAGAAGAAGAATATTTAGAATATATTGTAACGACCTGTTTAGTTGTTTTGAGCAGTAGAGTTCATTCTGGAAATAACTGTCTGAGATGACGAATCCCACGACGGACCGTCGAGGGGGTCTCGTTCCAAAACACTTGGAATTCTGAAATTGAGTGCTGAAATCGACTCTCTGAACTCTGTGACGGACCTGCAGGACGGACCGTCACAGACACGACGGACCGTCGTGATCCTCCGTTTCAAAACACTTCAACTCTTGAAAATTGGGCACTGGGAGCAACTCTCTGAACTTCGTGACGGACCTGCAGGACGGACCGTCACAGGTGCGACGGACCGTCCCACGCAGCGTAACCCCACACGATGTCAGCTTCCACTAATTATTTTAATGGATGTTTTGGGCTATTATTTATGTATTTAGTGGACTAGCTTTTATAATGGAGTTAGTGGGTATTAAAGAAAGTAACTTTAGACTAATGGGGGATTACTTTTATAATTTTATAATTATAGTCTTGCATTATTATTAGAGGATGGAGTCTTTAATTAAGAGGGGGAAGAACTGATCAGCTGAGAAGCAGTGAGAGAAAAACGTGAAAGGGAGAGGAGAACAGGCATTTTGGACTTCGGATTGAAAGGGTTCTTAGGCAATAAGAAATGCAAAGGCATTGGAGAGGTAGCTTGCTTGATTTCAGTTCTTCTGTAGAGGTAGGTTATGGTTTATTTCTATGTGATAGATAAACTCTAAATAGCGATTGATATGTATTGGATGATATTGTAAAGTCTCCTATTACTTGATTTTGTGGTTGTATATTATGATTGTGTGGTTTGTGTTTTGCCTAAAATATTGAGACTATTGAATTTTATTCTTGAAAACTCTCTTTTGAAGTGATGCCTTGAATAAAGAAGGCTTGATGGAAATAAAATGATTTGAAAACAGTTTTAATAAATTAAATACATTTTTGGATCGGAGTGTCACGTTCCGACACGGTATTTTTGGATCGGAGTGTCACGTTCCGACACGGTATTTTTGGATCGGAGTGTCACGTTCCGACACGGTATTTTTGGATCGGAGTGTCACGTTCCGACACGGTATTTTTGGATCGGAGTGTCACGTTCCGGCACGGTATTTTTGGATCGGAGTGTCACGTTCCGACATGGTATTTTTGGATCGGAGTGTCACGTTCCGACACGGTATTTTTGGATCGGAGTGTCACGTTCCGACACGGTATTTTTGGATCGGAGTGTCACATTCCGACATGGTATTTTTAAATGAAAAGAATCTTTGAATTATATTATTTTACTCAAATTCAAAGAAACTATTTTCCCAAATGAGTATGGTGTGGAGGCATGAGTCCTCAAGGGTGTGCTTGATGTTGTGATTGATGGTGTACTTATTATGGTGTTGTTGCCAATGGTTTATGTAATTGTTACTTGCTATCTGTTAAGTATTGTGGTTGACTGTATATTATTATTCGGTATATATTGTTTTCTATTTTGAGTTGGCCGATGATACCTACTCAGTACGTGTTCCTTGTACTGACCCCCCTACTTGTATTTTCTTCTTCGTTATTTTGTGGAGTGCAGCAAGTGTGCCATCGTCTTCGACTCGCCCTCAGTTCTATCCAGTCTTCAGCATATCAGAGTTCGGGGTGAGCTATTATTCTTAGTTCGTGCTGGATTCTCTTCTTCAAGTCTTGATGTCTTTGAATTTCGGACATGGACCATTTTCTTACTTATTTTGTTTCTCAAACATTCTTAGACCTTGTAATTTGAGGATAGATGTTCTTGATGTGATGACTTCCAGATTTTGAGGATGATAAGAGTAAACTTAGAAGCTTATTTACTTAGTTACCTTAAATCAGATTTTGAGTCTTCCGCATTATTTTGTTATTTACAGTTGAACTATTGGTAAATATTGGAGTTTAGATTTGTTGGTTCGCTCACCTAGTAGGATAAGGGTGGGTGCCACTCACGAGATCGTTTTGGGTCGTGACAAAGTTGGTATCAGAGCGTTAGGTTCGTCGGTCTCATCACACAAGAACGAGTTTAATAGAGTCTTAAGGAACGGTAGGGGGACGCCTTTACTTTTCTTTGAGAGGCTATAAGACTTTAGGAAAATTCCTTTCTTTCTTTCTTCCTTTCGTGCTATTACTTGGATCCAATTGGTATCTGGGTGATACAAATTGGTATCTGACCATCTTCACTCTATTTCGCAGATGGTTAGAACTAGAGCAACGACTGCGCCAACACCAACCCCGGCAAGACAAGATGCATCTGAGCCAGCCACTGGGACTGTAGCTCGAAGAGGAGCAGTAGTAAGAGGCCGTGGTAGAGGTCGCAGGAGGATGCCCACTAGAGGTAGAGGACGAGCACCTGGTCCAGCTAGGAATAGGGCAGTGACTCCTCCACCAACTGATGAGGTAGTAAGAGAGGGTGAGGAAGGGGAAAATGAGCAGGTTCAAGATGAGGAATTACCACCCCAGCCTACCCCATAGATGATTAATCAGGTTCTTGCTTATCTTAGCGGGTTATCTGATCAGGGCCAGACACCTCCAGTGTTTTCTACACCAGCACCTCCGGTTCCGGGAGTACAACATGCAGCTGCTGTGGCTCCCCGCATGGAGACATCATTGGAAGTAGGCACATTCCCTCGATTGACCACAGGGTCTATAATGACAGGTGATCAACATGAACTTTTCATTAAGTTCTTAAAGTTGAGACCTCCAGTCTTCAAGGGTGCTGAATCTGAGGACGCCTATGAATTTCTGGTTGATTGTCATGAGCTGCTACATAAGATGGACATAGTAGAACGATTCGGTGTTGAGTTTGTGACCTATCAGTTTCAGGGGGATGCCAAAATGTGGTGGCGGTCGTATGTTGAGTGTCAATCAGCACAGGCACCACCCATGACTTGGGCATCATTTTCTAGCCTGTTTATGGAGAAGTATATACCCCACTCTGTAAGGGATAGGAGGAGAGATGAGTTCCTGAGCCTAGAGCAAGGAAGGATGTCCGTTGCTGCTTATGAGGCCAAATTTTGTGCACTATCCAGGTATGCCACTCAGCTTTGCTTCAGTCCACAAGAGCGGATTCGCTGCTTTGTGAAAGGATTGAGGTCAGAATTGCAGATCCCAGCCTTACAAGTAGCTGCTATAGCAAAATCCTTTCAGGAAGTGGTTGATTTTGTGATAGAGGTAGAGGGGGTGAAACCAGACAACTTCACCATGATGTCAACATTTAAGAAGTTCCGTAAGGAAGGTGAGTTTAGAGGTTCTTACTCCAGAGGGCAGAGTTCAGGAGGTTACCCAGCCCGTCCTATTCAGTCTTCACTGCAGGCTTTAACTGGGGGTCCATCGCAGACCAGTCAACATTTTTCTGAGTTTGGAGGTTATCCCCAGACTTCGTCATTTTCACAGAGACCTATGCTAGACTCCAGAAATTGTTATGGATGTGGAGAGACTGGACATATTAATAGATATTGTCCAAAACAGAGTTACAGACTCCCAATAGTTAGAGGTAGAGGTGGTCATGGTAGGGGCCGCCATTCTGGAGGACGTAGTGGCCAAGGTAATGGTGGTCACCAAACCAGTAGGAGTGGCGGGCAAGTTGGAACTACTGCAGCGCAGCTTGGTAGGGGCAATGGACAGACAGGTGATAAGGCTCATTGTTATGCTTTCCCCAGGAGGTCTGAGGCAGAGACATCTGATGCTGTTATCACAGGTACTCTTTTGGTCTGTGATTGCATGCTTCAGTATTATTTGATCCTGGATCCACTTTTTCATATGTATCTTCCTCATTTGGTGCTGGTCTTGAGTTAAGTTGTGATTTACTTGATATGCCTATTCGTGTCTCTACTCCCGTGGGTGAGTCTGTGATAGTTGAGAAGGTGTATAGGTCTTGCCTTGTGACTTTTGTGGGGAGTAACACTTACGTGGATTTGATCATTCTAGAAATGGTTGATTTTGATGTAATTATGGGTATGACTTGGCTTTCTCCAAATTTTGCAATCTTAGATTGTAATGCTAAAACTGTGACATTGGCCAAGCCTGGGATAGACCCATTAGTGTGGGAGGGTGACTATATTTCTACCCCAGTTCGTATTATCTCTTTTCTTCATGCTAAGAGAATGGTTAGTAAAGGATGTTTAGCTTTCTTGGCACACCTCAGGGATGATACTACCTAAGTACCTACAATTGAGTCGGTTTCAATAGTCTGTGAGTTTCTGGATGTGTTTCCTGCAGACCTTCCTGGTATGCCACCGGATAGGGATATCGACTTTTGCATTGATCTGGAGCCGGGTACTCGACCCATTTCTATACCCCCTTATAGAATGGCTCCAGCTGAGTTAAGGGAGTTAAAGGCCCAACTTCAGGAGCTGTTAGGTAAAGGTTTTATTAGGCCAAGTGCATCCCCTTGGGGTGCTCCTGTTTTATTTGTGAAGAAGAAAGATGGAAGTCTTCGGATGTGCATAGACTACAGGCAGCTGAATAAGGTAACTATTAAGAACAAGTATCCTATTCCTCGCATTGATGATTTGTTCGATCAGTTACAAGGTGCTTGTGTCTTCTCTAAAATTGATTTGAGGTCCGGTTATCATCAATTGAAAATACGGACAGCAGATGTGCCAAAGACTGCTTTTCGAACCAGGTATGGGCATTATGAATTCTTAGTAATGTCTTTTGGGCTTACGAATGCCCCTGCTGCTTTCATGAGCCTAATGAACGGGATTTTTAAGCCATATCTGGATCTTTTTGTTATTGTATTTATTGATGATATACTGATATACTCAAAGAGCAAGAAGGAACATGAGGAGCATTTGAGAATTGTGTTGGAAGTATTGAGGGAGAAAAAGCTTTATGCCAAATTCTCCAAGTGTGAGTTTTGGCTAGATTCAGTGTCCTTCTTGGGGCACGTGGTTTCTAAGGATGGAGTGATGGTGGATCCTTCTAAGATTGAAACAGTGAAGAATTGGGTAAGACCTACTAATGTGTCAGAAGTAAGGAGCTTTGTTGGTTTAGCCAGCTACTACCGTCGATTTGTCAAGGGATTCTCTTCTATTGCTTCCCAATTGACGAACTTGACTAAGCAGAATGTTCCATTTGTATGGTCGGATGAATGTGATGAAAGCTTTCAGAAACTCAAGACCTTGCTGACTACTGCACCTATCCTTACCTTGCCAGTAGAGGGTAAGAACTTCATTGTTTATTGTGATGCATCCTATTCTGGTTTGGGTGCAGTGCTAATGCAAGAGAAGAATGTAATTGCTTATGCTTCGAGGCAATTAAAGGTGCATGAACGTAACTATCCGACCCATGATTTGGAGTTGGCTGCGGTAGTGTTTGCATTAAAGCAATGGAGGCACTATCTATATGGGGTCAAGTGTGAGGTCTACACAGATCATCGTAGTCTACAGTATGTTTTTACCCAGAAAGACTTGAATTTGAGGCAGAGGAGGTGGATGGAACTGTTGAAGGACTATGATATTACTATTCTGTATCACCCAGGAAAGGCAAATGTGGTGGCTGACGCTTTAAGTAGAAAAGCAGGTAGCATGGGTAGTTTAGCCCACTTACAAGTTTCTAGACGCCCATTGGCTAGAGAAGTCCAAAACTTGGCTAACGACCTTATGAGACTGGAAATACTAGAGAAAGGAGGATTTTTGGCCAGTGTGGAGGCAAGATCTTCTTTTCTTGACAAGATCAAGGGAAAACAGTTTGATGATGAGAAGCTAAGCCGAATTCGGGATACGGTGTTGCGAGGAGAGTCTAAAGAGGCAATAATTGATGAGGAAGGTGTTTTGAGGATTAAGGGAAGGGTATGTGTGCCTCGTGTTGATGATTTGATCCACACTATCCTTACAGAGGCTCATAGTTCCGGATATTCTATACATCCTGGTGCAACCAAGATGTACCGTGACCTAAAGCAACACTTTTGGTGGAGTAGAATGAAGCGCGACATTGTTGATTTTGTTGCCAAATGTCCAAATTGCCAGCAAGTAAAGTATGAACACCAGAGACCTGGAGGAACACTTCAGAGAATGCCCATTCCTGAATGGAAGTGGGAGAGAATTGCAATGGACTTTGTGGTTGGTCTTCCAAAAACATTGGGTAAGTTTGATTCTATTTGGGTAATTGTGGACAGATTGACTAAGTCTGCTCACTTCATTCCAGTCAAGGTGACCTACAATGCAGAGAAGTTAGCCAAAATCTATATCTCAGAGGTTGTTCGATTGCATGGGGTTCCACTTTCGATCATATCAGATAGAGGTACGCAATTTACTTCTAAGTTTTGGAGAACATTACATGCTGAGTTAGGTACTAAGTTGGATCTTAGTACTGCATTTCACCCTCAGACAGATGGACAATCTGAGCGAACGATTCAGGTATTGGAGGATATGCTTCGGACATGTGTGATAGAATTTGGTGGTCATTGGGATAACTTCTTACCCTTGGCAGAGTTCTCCTACAACAATAGCTATCACTCCAGTATTGATATGGCTCCATTCGAAGCATTGTATGGGAGGAGATGTAGGTCTCCCATTGGTTGGTTTGATGCATTTGAGGTTAGACCTTGGGGTACTGATCTTTTGAGGGATTCATTAGAGAAGGTGAAATCTATTCAAGAAAAGCTTTTAGCGGCTCAAAGTAGGCAAAAGGAATATGCAGATCGAAAGGTTAGAGACTTGGAGTTCATGGAGGGTGAACAGGTCTTGCTGAAGGTCTCACCCATGAAAGGGGTGATGCGGTTTGGTAAAAGAGGTAAGCTAAGCCCAAGGTATATTGGACCATTTGAAGTACTTAAGCGAGTAGGAGAGGTGGCTTATGAATTAGCCTTGCCTCCAGGGCTTTCAGGAGTGCATCCGGTATTTCATGTGTCTATGTTGAAAAGATACCATGGGGATGGAAACTACATCATTCGTTGGGATTCGGTTCTGCTTGATGAGAAATTGTCTTATGAGGAGGAGCCTGTTGCCATTCTAGATAGAGAAATTCGCAAGTTGAGATCAAGGGAGATTGCATCCATCAAAGTTCAATGGAAGAATCGACCAGTTGAAGAGTCCACCTGGGAGAAGGAGGCTGATATGCAAGAAAAATATCCACACCTGTTCCCAGATTCAGGTACTCGTTCTCGTCCTTGTTTTTCTTCTTTTGATCGTTCGAGGGCGAACGATGGGTAAATTGGTATCTATTGTAACGACCTGTTTAGTTGTTTTGAGCAGTAGAGTTCATTCTGGAAATAACTGTCTGAGACGACGGATCCGTCGAGGGGGTCTCGTTCCAAAACACTTAGAATTCTGAAATTGAGTGCTGAAATCGACTCTCTGAACTCTGTGACGGACCTGCAGGACGGACCGTCACAGAACACGGACCGTCGTGATCCTCCGTTTCAAAACACTTCAACTCTTGAAAATTGGGCACTGGGAGCAATTCTCTGAACTTCGTGACGGACCTGCAGGACGGACCGTCACAGCGCAGCGTAACCCCACACGATGTCAGCTTCCACTAATTATTTTAATGGATGTTTTGGGCTATTATTTATGTATTTAGTGGACTAGCTTTTATAATGGAGTTAGTGGGTATTAAAGAAAGTAACTTTAGACTAATGGGGGATTACTTTTACAATTTTATAATTATAGTCTTGCATTATTATTAGAGGATGGAGTCTTTAATTGAGAGAGGAAGAACTGATCAGCTGAGAAGCAGTGAGAGAAAAACGTGAAAGGGAGAGGAGAACAGGCATTTTGGACTTCGGATTGAAAGGGTTCTTAGGCAATAAGAAAGGCAAAGGCATTGGAGAGGTAGCTTGCTTGATTTCGGTTCTTCGGTGGAGTAGGTTATGGTTTATTTCTATGTGATAGATAAACTCTAAATAGCGATTGATATGTATTGGATGATATTGTAAAGTCTCCTATTACTTGATTTTGTGGTTGTATATTATGATTGTGTGGTTTGTGTTTTGCCTAAAATATTGAGACTATTGAATTTTATTCTTGAAAACTCTCTTTTGAAGTGATGCCTTGAATAAAGAAGGCTTGATGGAAATAAAATGATTTGAAAACAGTTTTAATAAATTAAATACATTTTTGGATCGGAGTGTCACGTTCCGACACGGTATTTTTGGATCGGAGTGTCACGTTCCGACACGGTATTTTTGGATCGGAGTGTCACGTTCCGACACGGTATTTTTGGATCGGAGTGTCACGTTCCGACACGGTATTTTGGATCGGAGTGTCACGTTCCGACACGGTATTTTTGATCGGAGTTCACGTTCCGACACGGTATTTTTGGATCGGAGTGTCACGTTCCGACACGGTATTTTTGGATCGGTGTCACGTTCCGACACGGTATTTTGGATCGGAGTATCACGTTCCGACACGGTATTTTTAAATGAAAAGAATCTTGAATTATATTATTTTACTCAAATTCAAAGAAACTATTTTCCCAAATGAGTATGGTGTGGAGGCATGAGTCCTCAAGGGTGTGCTTGATGTTGTGATTGATGGTGTACTTATTATGGTGTTGTTGCCAATGGTTTATGTAATTGTTACTTGCTATCTGTTAAGTATTGTGGTTGACTGTATATTATTATTCGGTATATATTGTTTTCTATTTTGAGTTGGCCGATGATACCTACTCAGTACGTGTTCCTTGTACTGACCCCCTACTTGTATTTTCTTCTTTGTTATTTTGTGGAGTGCAGCAAGTGTGCCATCGTCTTCGACTCGCCCTCAGTTCTAGCCAGTCTTCAGCATATCAGAGTTCGGGGTGAGCTATTATTCTTAGTCGTGCTGGATTCTCTTCTTCAAGTCTTGATGTCTTTGAATTTCGGACATGGACCATTTTCTTACTTATTTTGTTTCTCAAACATTCTTAGACTTTGTAATTTGAGGATAGATGTTCTTGATGTGATGACTTCCAGATTTTGGGGATGATAAGAGTAAACTTAGAAGCTTATTTACTTAGTTACCTTAAATCAGATTTTGAGTCTTCCGCATTATTTTGTTATTTACAGTTGAACTATTGGTAAATATTGGAGTTTAGATTTGTTGGTTCGCTCACCTAGTAGGATAAGGGTGGGTGCCACTCACGAGATCGTTTTGGGTCGTGACAGTAGAAAATTATTATATTTGTCCTTTTTAATTTTTTATTTCCCAATTAGAGTTAAACTATAAAAAATTTGATTAAAAATTTGCAATACATTTTAATATGTAAATTTTTGTAATTTATGGTACTTTCTGGATAGTTTAATATTTACCCTACGCGTTACACTCAAGTTTATTTAAAGCAATTTCAACCAAACTTTTCACCTTTTTTTCTGTGTGTTGGGGGTGGGGTGGGGTGGGGGTGGGTGGTGGGGTGACATATCACTAAAAGAGCTTGTAAAATATTAACGATAAAGACATAATTAAGTAGAAATGTGTCAGTTTTGACAACCTAAATTTTAGGTAAAGACGGTCTCACATAATGCAATGTGACATTGTTCAGTGTTTAAGTTTTATTTTTATCCATTATTAAGTGAATTTTTACTAAACATATACGATCTGAATAGGCAAATATTATTATTCCCCTATATATAAACTCGTAAATTATGCTATAAATTTGTTTATTTATTTTACGTGTTTTACACACAAAAAAGACTTACTCCGTAAACCTTACTATTTGTCAAATTGTTTGTTACATTTTCATAATCTTACTATCTTTTCACTCAAAATCGTTCAATTTCAATCAAAATTTTACCATTGAAATTAATCTACATAAAATATCATTTC
>JAJJBR010000420.1:0-18090 GCA_022817965.1 Solanum lycopersicoides | reverse complement strand
GGTAGTATGAGAATATGTACAAATTACTAGCAATTAAATAAGGTCACTATTCGGAATAAGTACCTTTACCCCATATAGATAATTTGATTAACCATCTTCTCTAAGATTGACTTGAGGTTGGGGTACCATCAGTTAAATATTAGGCCTAATCACATACCTAAGACAACTTTTAGGACCTAAATGGGCATTATGAGTTATTAGTTATGTCATTTGGGTTGACTAACGCGCCTACATTGTTTATGTTCTTGATGAATGGGGTGTTCAAATGATTCTTGGGTTCTTTTGTGATTCTGTTTATAGATGACATATTGATCTAGGTAAAAGAGAAGCATCCATATCACCTTCTATTGTTTTGGGTATAGTGGGAAACATAAATTGTGTGCCTTTCATGGCATGTGGTTTCGAGAGAAGGGGCGATAGTACATCCTCAAAAGATTGAGACGGTTAAGAACTAAAATTGGCCTAACTCGGTGACAGAAGTTAGGAGTTTCGTGGGTCTTTCTAGATACTACAGCAAGTTTGTGCAAACTTTAGTACTATTGTTACGCATTTGACCAGGTTGACTCAAAAGGAGGTACCATTCAAGTGGTAGGATAAGTGTGAAAGAGTTTCCAAAAGCACAGGGATATTTTGACGACAACAAAAATTCTGACATCACTAATGTAAGGTAAAGATTTCATTATTTATTGTGATGCTTCAAATTCGGGCTCGAGTTCTGTCTTGTTGCAGGAAAGGAACGTTATTGCTTATGCTACCAGACAATTGACGGTCCATGAGAGAAACTACCTCATCTATGATATAGAGTTGGAAGCGACACTGTTTTCACTCAAGATCTGGCAGCATTATCTTTATGGAATCAAGTGTGAGGTATTCACTAATCGCAATCTACAACATGCGTTCACTCAGAAGGATCTTAATCTAAGGGAGGAGATGTGACTATTCAGTATCATTCTTAAAAGGTCAATGTGGTGGCAGACGCAATAAGCCGGAAAATGGTTAGCATGGGTAGTTTGATTTGATTGGGGTGTTTAAGAGACCCTTGGCCAAAGAGATTCAGGCTATGTATTCTAAGTTCATGCGGTTGAGCATCTCTGAGAAGGATAGAGTGTTAGTCAGTATTGAGGTAAATCCCACCTTTGTAGAAGAAATTAAGGCTAAGAAGTTTAAGGATGAGGATGTCACGACTGGAATATAGACCCCAGACGAGACCGGCGTCGTTGACCTCTCAGAGGTCGCAGACAAGCCTACTTACGTCATTCTTACTTTACATAGGTTAATTTTTAGCGGAAAATTTGAAACTTTTTGTTTCTAAACATTGCTTACTAAACATTTCTAATACATTCGTAATTTGTTCAACATCAACCATCTAATCATTAAGAGATAATCAAATGAAAGAAATAGTTCAATAACATAATTGTATAATTGCCAAAATGGCACCCATACATGGTCTGAATAAAATAAGAAAGAAACGCTAGTGGAACATGCTCCACTAGCTTAACTCCTAAACTAAGCTAGAACATAAACAGTAGCATCCTCGAAAGCATGAGGACCTACCAAAAATCGGATGAATGCTGGACGTCCGGATAAGTGCAGCGATGATCCTGTAGCTCTATCGTCCACCTGTGCCTGTACCTAAAATAGTAGAGTTTGTATAGGGTTAGTACACACTTGTACTAAGTATGGGTATATGCAAGCACACACCAAGGACATGCATGAGAAAGAATAGCTCTTTCCTAACAACATGATTTTTGGAAGTCAAGTCAGTGGACTTGCCAAATTGAGATTAGGAAAGTTTCCAAATTTGGATTAGGAAGTAAGTAAGCTTTCCAAATTTGGATTAGGAAAGTGATACCATGAGAATAACATACATCATCATACTTTTCACATTTGCACACAGCACATAACATTTACACATAGCACATATCATATAGCATACAGTACATTTTACATGTAGCACATAACTTCTTTCATATCATTTATTCATATACCATGAGACCTTGGAATCATGGACTTTACATTAAGACATCCAGAAATGAGGGCTCAACATATGGGACCTCAACTAGGGAGTCTTCATTAGCAAACACAGAGTCTGCTTCATTCATTCATACGTACTTCATTTCATTTCGTTCATAGTCCAGTGTAACCACCGGTTATACCTAGGATGTAGTTTAAGACTTTCATTAGGTTCGTTGTGCAATGACCAAGAATGACCTAATGTCATTACTTGAATCTAACTCACCTTTTGATTATCCTATCCTAACACCTTTGGTATTCATTCATTTCATTATGTGCATCATTTGAGGCTGGCCTCATTCATTCATTGGGAACTTTAACTTTAACCGACATAGATCATGTGAGCATCATGAAATCCAGTGTCTCCCCCACACCGAAAAGAGGTGGAATCACCGGCCAAAGTGATCCAATAACATGCTAGCGTACATGGGAATTTAACCCCGCCAGATCCCTATATTGGCAGTATAGGTTCGAAGACTAGGAGATTAAGGAAACCCATACCGGCAAGCCGGACAGTTTCATCTCATGAGAGTTACGTGAACCTCCGCCCTTCCCGAAAGAAGGCATCACCGCTCATAGCTAGTCTATCGGTGTCAGTATAAAGTTCCATTTCATTCATCTCATACGTCATGGAAGCTGCTTCTAGTATGAGGACATCATAGCTCATTAGATGATTTCTCATCTCATCATTCGTATTGAGTGTGTTAAGCTCAATACTCTCATTAGAGTGTTCATAGAGACTTGTCTCTTCATTATCTTACACTCTCATAGGTGAGTACGTATTGGTAACATTTTACTTAGGCTCATTTGAGATTGCTCTCATCATTTACATTAGCCTCATATCATGTTGTCACCACATTCATTCATTAGCACCTTTGCTTTTCATAGTTATTCACTTTATTACGTGGATGTTCATTTCATCATATGCCAATGCACTTGGCCATTTGGTGTGTTTCACACCTTACTTAACCCTTCTAGGTTTCATTACTTCATTGTTCATTTCATCATTTCATTATTCATCTCATCATTCATTATTCATCTCATCATATGCCAATGCACTTGGCCATTTAGTGTATTTACACTCATACTTAACCCTTCTAGGGTTCATCATTTCATTTCATATATCTTAGGTTCACTTACTTTTGAACGTATGTTAGACTTATGAGTCTATACACACAAGCCATGAGGCTTCATTCGTAGTTCATTAAGTAATTCTTACATTCCTAAGATTATGTAGTACAAGACTTATGTATCTTGTAATTATGCCAAGATCTTGAATTTGATCTAAATAGGTGGCATTATTCTTGGATGATTTTGTTCACGTATGACTTATGTATCAAACGGAAGTTTGGGCAAGGAATCCCAAGTCTTGAATCAATTGAATGTCATTTACATTATTAATAGATTTTATACTAATAGTCATGAAATTTTAACTCTAAGTCAAATCACCATATTTACATTGAAGGTTTACTTTTCTACTAAAAATCCCTCTTGTGTTGGCCGAGGGGTTGTGGGTTCAAGCCCCCACAACCCCATTTTCGTTTTTTTTCTTTAATTTATTTCGGTTCATGTGAGGCTTTGGGACCCAAGGTCGAGTCCCCTCAGCCACACTAAATTATCTTCTAATTTCCCCTCCCTTCCATTCGCTTAGGCCGAGAGGTTGTGGGTTCGAACCCCCACAACCTCTTTATTTATTCTTCTTTTTAAAAGTTGACTTATTTGAGTTGACTGTGAGGTTGTGGGGTCGAATCCCCACAGCCTCATTTTATTTTTATATTATCTCCCTCATCCGCATAGAGGTCGTGGGTTCGAATCCCACGCCTCTCAAAACTTTTTTTTTTTTTTCCTTTCCTTGATTTCTAACCGAGAGGGTGTGGGTTCGAATCCCACCCCTCTCATTTCTTAATTTCTTTTTCTTCACACATATTTCCCAGCCAAGGCAGGTTCGAATCCCCCTCACCACACGAATTTTCTTTTTAATTCTTTGGGAATTTTAAAGGGGTGAGGTCTCGGGTTCGACCCTCAATGACCTCACCTATTTTCCATTATTTTTCTTGGCATCCTAACCATCTTAATTTGGCAGCATATATCAACAAAAATGCTGGAAATTCAAAGTAATTTCCTTACTCATTTTTTTATCTCCTTTTGTTAGTAAATTCGTAGGACAATACATAGTTCATTTGGTACGTTCTTTACCACAATTTTCACACTTCTTAACCAAAATGTTTGCTTCTAAATTCAGCCACACTTCATATCACATGAACATCACATTTTACATCAATTAGTGTACATAAAACAACAAACAAAACATTAACAAAATTAAGCCTCTAGGCCGAGACTCAACATGCCATACACATTTTCTCTCCTTAATTCGAACACGCACATAGTTGTCTTTTCATGAATTAACGTACATCAAATACATTAACATTCATCAAAAATATCACATAATCCTAAGTCTACCAGCATTCATACCAACCTACATTCGTTGGGAGCTAATGACAGGGACATGCAACAGGGGATACAACCTTAGTTTTTGAACCGAATTTACTGAGTCCTAGGGGTCTCTTGGGAAAGGGACCAAGAGTAAGAAGACCCATACCTTTGTTTTCTTGTTAAATGTCCAGAATGCTGCCCAAGAACTCCTCCACAAACCAGTCCAAACACCCACACTCACACCTCACCCGACTAGCGTAGTATGCTTTGCTTAACGTTACCGAATTGCTTTATCTTTTGTGTTTTACTTGTGAATTCTTCAAGCATGAAGAATTCTTGTTTTATTTCTGACTTTTTTTCACGTTTGCAGCCAGAGAGAGTGTGAGAAAGAGAGAGAGAAATCGTGAAAGAGAGAGAGAGTGGGGGAAATGGGAGATAGAAGTCTAGTAAAAGTAGGACTTTGTGGGTATGAATTGGTCAACTTATTAATTAATCAATATTAATAAAAAAAAATCTGATTTCTTTTTCCTAAATCAGCTATTATTAATTATTTATTAAGAACTAAGTTACCACATTAAAAATAAAAGCAAATTAAATCTTGCTTCTAGTGGGGTTCGAACCTGGGTGACCCCATTTTGCGAAAATGGGTCACTTCGGGTTGCCCCACCCGAATTTCTTTATTTTTTTTAACTTAATTAATTAAATAATTAATTACTCAGGGTAATTACAATACTACCCTTGGCCTGGAAAAGACCATTTTACCCTTGGACCCTCAAAACTTAAAATTTCTTCTTTTGAGTCCGGTAAAAACTCTTTCGATAATATCATCGTTTTCGAGAGCCTTACTTGGTTGGTTCCAACCTTTCCAAGCTCAATTAACTCCCCATGTTAGTTGGCTTGGTCGTAGTAAGGGTTCTGAGGTCTGGTTCTACGCGTATCAGTCTGTGTGGACCTTGGTCTAATTGCACACATTCTTGAAAAACCTAAGTCTTGATCCTATTCATTTTTAGGGTTGTTACAGAGGACTTGAATAAGCTCATTAATAAGGTGGTATCTAGGAAGACCCAAGATGCCATTTATAATCCATGAGGCGTACTCAATTTTAGAAGAATAATTTGTATTCCTCGGGTTGGTGACTTGATCCATAATGTGTTGGCATAGTCTCATGCTTTGTGGTACTCTATTTATTCAGTTATGACCAAGATGTATCAGGATTTGAGGCAGCCTTATTGGTGGCCTTAGATGAAGAAGAAAATTGTTGAGTATGTTTATTGTCAACAGGTGAAGTATGAACATTAAAAGCCTACAAATTTACTTTAGAGAATATCTATTCTGAGTGAAAGTGGGAAAGGATAGCCATTAGGGATGGGCATCAATACTGAAATACAAAACCGAATCAATTTTTTTCAATCTTTTGATTTCGGTTGTTAGTTTGATATCGGTTCATAATTTTTGTGAATTTGTTTTTTCGGTTCGATTATTAGTAACATAGTTTTTGTAATTTGGTATGTTAGTTTAACCGAAATATATTTACTAATATAAAATATATATATTCAATATTATTTAATTATTAATACTAAATAAGATATTTATATTATTAAGCCTTTCATTTCTCTTTTTGTCGTAGCCCTTACGATTCATATTTGTCTTTTTGATTTTAGAGAAGAATTTCCAATCGTCTTTTCTCTTTCTGCAGCAGTTGCCGCTCCTTCTCAGCTTTTTTTTTCAACTTCCAAGATCCAGAAAGCTTCCGCCGGTCCGTCCAGCAAACGACGTCCAGTACTGCCGCGATTTCAAATTTTAGTTCTAGGTTTCCAAAAATTCAAATTTAATATATAAATCGAATCAAACCAAATCGAATTACACAAAAAAAAATTATTTGGTGGTTGGTACAACAAATTTGATAACCAATAAAAACTAAAAAATTGAAATAATAAAAATGAAATTGAACCAAATTACCCAATGCGAGTCCTAATAGTCATGGATTTCATAGTGGGACAACCTAAGAACCTGGGGAAGTATGACTTAGTTTGTCATTGTAGATTGGTTGACTAAATTAGTCCACTTTATTCTAGTCACATTGGATTACATCTCTCAACAGTTGGCTAAGATTTATGTTAAGGAAATAGTAAGGTTGCACGAGGTGCTCCTTTTATCATCTCAGATCGTGACACTTAGTTTACCACTAAGTTTTGAGGTAAGTTGCTTGAGGTGCTGGTCACTCAAATCATTTCAGCACAACCTTTAACCCACATATTGATGGTCAACTAGAGAGAACAATTAAGGTATTGGAAGATATGTTGAAAGTATGTGCGATTGACTTTGGGGGCCATTGAGATCAGTTTTTGCCCTTATGTGAGTTCTCTTATGATAACAATTATCGCTCCAACATTGATATGACACCATTTGAGACACTCTATGGGAGGGGATGCACATCACCTATAGGTGATTTGAGGTTGGTGATGTGAAACCTTTGGGTGTCGATTTGGTTAAGAAAGTCCATAAAAGGTGAGGGGCATTCAAGTTGGCAGCCCAAAGTAGGTAGAAAGAGTATGTGGATCGCAAGGTAAGGGACATGGCATTTCATGTTGGTGATCAAGTTCTATTGAAGGTGTCACCTATTAAAGGAGTCATGAGGTTTGGTAAAAAGTATAATCTTATCCCTCGCTACACTGATTTTTGACCGTGTTGGGCCAGTGGATTACAAGTTAACAGTACCACCCAACTTGTCTGGAGTCCGCCTAGTTTTCATTTGTTTATGTTAAAGAATTACCATGGGATGGGGATTATATTGTCAAGTGATACTCAATAGTATTGGATAAATTAGACTTACATATGAAGAGGAACCGGTTGTGATTCTTTATTGGGATATACAAAAGTTGAGGAAAAAGGAGATAAAATTAGTAAAGGTTTGGTGGAAACATCGTCCGGTTCAAAAAGCTACTTTGAGACCGAGAGTGACATGTGATACAAGTAACCACAATTGTTAAAGGATTAAGGTACTCCCTCTTTTCAATTTTGGCCCAATTTTTCTTGTTTGATCACTCGGAGACAAACGATGATTAAATTAGTATCTATTGTAATGTCCCATCCCGATCGTTATGAGTAGGCTAATGGTTGGGCCAGAAAATTTTCCATATAGTGACATAAATTTTTTAGATTAGGCCTGTCTCAGACGAAATCTGGGAAAGGTAAGGTCTAGGGCCATCTGGAAATGGGTGCGATGAAAAGTCTAGGCTTGGTTGATATTTCTTGTAGCAAAGATATTAAGAAACTCATAGGACTTTACAGAATCGAATTCCAATGAGTAGAACTCGTGAAAATGATCTCAGTGAGAAAAGAGTTGGTATGAACTGCCTAAACAAGAATCTTGAACAACAAACAGTCAGTTCAGATATTCATGACCAAGAAGTACTGGATTCTCTTTCGGATAGACCTGAAAAGAGAAGGAAGGCTGGAATGCCAACAGACGTCTATTATATTGAATTTACCCCATAGTCTCCATAGAATGTATGTTGTGAAAAGGGAACTTTTCCGGGGTTTCCGAGCTGCAGCACTTCAAAGGACATCTTTATGTCATATTTCAAAAATATTTGTATTAGAGTTACATCAAAATATAATCATCAAGCAGTGTAATAATAAGTTTAATTAAAGAGAGTTTTAAGTGAGTTACCAGAGAGTAAATAGTAACATGTAGCCCCTAAAATTAAGAAAATACGTACCAGTATTCCCTCTGAAAATCCAGCAATAACAAGGATTTGGTTAGAAGCATTTGAAGGTGTAATTGAAGTAACAAGTGGTATGTTATTTTCCTCCATTTTCACACCTAAGCAAACAGATGCACACTATTCTTGAGAAATTATTGGTTAGTTATCTTTATAATGTGTGTGAGGCATGGGACCTATTTATCAAGCTGCAAAAGTACTCACTCAAAAAAGAATAATTTATTTTTTTTAGTCTGTTTAAAAAAAAATATTTTCCTTTTTTGATAATATTTTAACTTTAATTTTTTAGTCTCTTACGAGAAATATTTATTTATCAGAAATGATGAGATCTATAAGAAGTTGCAAAGAAAACTGTTAAGAAATAACTTTATAATTTTTGTTTATACTTCAAAAAAGAATTGATTGTTATAATAAAATAGGAAAATTGTGATTAATTATATTTTAGTTTTATAAATTAACATATAATTTTAAATAATTATTTTTAGTAATATACATAACTAATATGAGATAGGAAATTAATATTAAAATGTTAGAAATTAAATGAATAAGATGAGAAATATTATTCATACTTTCAATAAATAAAATTATTAAAGTAAAGCAGTGCAAAATTTAAAACAATTGCACAAAGGTATTGATGATAAAGCTGAAACCAAAGAAGGAAAAAAAAAGTTAAAAAAGGGGGAGAGTGGGGAAAAAGTTAAAAGAGGAAGAGAGAGATGGGACTCTAAAGGCCCCGTTCGATTATACGATATGATATTATAATATAATATTATAATATAAAATTATAAGATAAAATTAAAATTTTATTTGAATATGCAATATAAAAATTTTATATTGTATATTTTCTTATAAACATAAGAAATTTTATAAAACTATTAAAATAACCTCAATTATTTATTAAATCTTACCAAATAAACAAAAATTTATAGAATCGCATAATAAATTATTACAAAGCTATTTGTTCTCCAATTAAGTAATTGTTTTGTCTAACTTTAATTTATCAAATTTTGATTCAACAATCGTTGGTGTAGTAAAAGTGACTATATGTTGGTGAGAATAATAAATTTTAAAAAGTAATGATGTTATTATAAATTTTATATACATATAAAATAAACAATTAGTAGATATAAATGCGAGATTATTTTAACAAAATATAAATTTTTGAATTAATTTTATATTAAATATATCTCAAATTATGATATGAAATTCTCATAACATATTTTTTGGAGAATATGAAATCACACCTCAGCTGATATGAAATTCTCATATCATAATTTTTGGAGAATATAAAATCACACATCAGCTCACATGTAATAGTTCTTTTGTTTTACACTTTTTTTAAAAAATTGTTTTTTTTTTCTTTCTACCTTAACCAAATCTTTCAAAAATTTGGTTAGCTGATTTAATTGTTTTAAGTTTCTTCTTCTTCTTTTTTTATGTAGTGGATTTTAGTTTAATTTATTGTGATCAATACATAAGTTTTGAGTTTATTATTTTGATATTATTTTTACTATTCTAGATTAGTTATCCACGTTATCATATAAAGTTTAAGATATAATTAATTATTATTTTTAATTTATCCTAACAAATATTTTTTTTAAAAGTATAAATAATTTTCAAAAAAATATAAAAAAAAATTGTAAAGCTAGAAAAAAAATTTAAAAAGTAAGCTAATAAGATTATTATTTACTCCCTCCGTCTGGTATTGTTTGTCATGTTGCGTTTTTCGAAAGTCAATTTAACTAATTTTTAAAGTTAAATTAGATCACATTAATTCGATATTTTAAACAAAAAAAATTAGATATTCTAAAACTATATGAAAAGTACTATAAATTATAATTTTTTGCATATTAATATGATAAAAAATATATCTTAAAATGTTAGAAAATTTTTTTTTAATTTAACTTTAAAAATAAAAACCATGACAAATAATACTGACGGAGAGAGTATAATTTATATTAAAATATTACTTTCCAGATATGAATAAGAGGGAAATATTATTCTTACTTTCCAGAAATAAAATTATTAAAGTAGGGAAGTGCAAACTTTTAAGGGGCATTGATGAAAAAGCTGAAACCAAAGAAAAAACAAAAGTTAAAAAGGAAGAGAGTGGGAAAAAAGTTTAAAGGATGAGAGAGGGGGGAAAAAAGTGAGTTGGGACTCTAGCTATTTTTGAAAATGAGACCAATAATTGACTTGACAAAATATGAGAGGAGTCTTGTATAAGTTTTATCTACACATTCTACTTATATCTCTCCAGGGGTGTACAAGCCAAATTAAATTGATGAATCAAATCAGAAAAAAAATAATTTATGGTTTGATTTGATTGATTTAGTGTTTAAAGAAAAATCGATTACTCTTAATTTGATTTGGTATTATAAGAAAAAAAGTTGAATCGAACTTAAATCAAATCAATATATATATATATATATATATATAAAAGATATAAGATATTATTTATAATCTACTTTTTTATATATATAGGTCTGGCTCTATGCTTATTTTTAATAAGGCCCTCAATTTTAGGGGGCTTCAAATTCTTACCTAGACTAAATTAGGTGTAAATTTTTTTACAAAAAAATTTGATTATTTATGATAAAAAAGTATATATTTAAAATTATTATTTTATCCTCTTCAACCCCACTCTCTTCACTACTACTCACGTTACTTTATTCCTTTTAACTCAAAACACTCTCTTCTTTAAAAATTTTGATAAGTTAGAGTAATCTTCTGTCATAATATTAATTAATAGTCGAAAAGTGTTAAACAAAGTGAATTGTAAATTCTTTTTCCATTTCTTCTTAAATTTTGAAGCATTACAACAACCATAAAATGTGGAATAACCAAATTATCAACTTCATCAAAGCTATGGTTCTAACTCTTATACTTATTTGAAATATGTCAACTTATTACTTGTAGAACTATGTTAACAATTCATATAATATTGCCCGAGTAAAATAATATTTTTCAACGTTAAATTGATAAAATCTTATTTAAAATTAGTAATTGAAAAAGAAATCGAATAAATCATTTATATATAAAAAAAAATAAGTAATACTTTGCATTTAAAAATGTAAGAAAAATAAATTTTAAATAAATGCATGTGAAGTTTATTTAGATTTTAGGCCTCTAATTAAGATTTCGCTGTAGGTCTCTGATTACGTTGAGCCGCTCCTGTCGATATATTTTTAGTTAGTTTATAATTGTCAATGTTTAGATATTTTATTTCAAATTTGGACTTGTAAAAGTTGTAAATATTTTACGGTGCATTAAGATCCGAAGTTACAATTATATATATTGTTATAGTTTTTCAAATTCAAAGTTAACAATTTACATTGTAAATATTTTATTTTGTTTTCGGTTTGCCTCTACCCTTTAATCTTATTAATATAATATATAATGAACGTTGATATTTCTAAAAAAATATTCTATACTCATGTGAATTTTATCGCCTTTTCGAAAATTTATATTCAATTAACATTTTTTAAGTTTAGCTTAATTACACAGGTGAGTGAAAAAATATTTAACCTCTTTACAAATATCGTATAGTTGTAAAAAAAACAAAAAATCGAAAGAACCAACTAAAGCCGAAAAAAAATTGACTTTATGTGGTTTGATTTGATTTTTAGATTTGATAAATCGACATAATTGGTTTAGATTTTTTTAATGAAAAACTAAACAAACCGACCTATATACACCCCTACTCTCAGGGCCGTCTTAATCCCTAGGTCACTAAAGCAATTGCTTGGGCCCTTCATATTTTTTGGGGCCCCTTTTTTTAAAACAAAAATTACTTATGAATGTTATCTTTTTTAAAAATATATATATATATATATATATGTATTATGAGTGATATGATTTCTATTAAGGAAATTGCATATGAAATGAATATAGAACCCGAATTTTGTAAGAAACAATTTGATGAAAATATTAATAACAAAATCACAAAGTCCCTTGAAACTAAAGTTGATATGTATGTATATATATATATATATATATATATATATATATATATATATATTAGATCAATCAATTTTTTTCACCTCAAAATAGATTTGAAACAATTGAAGCATATGAAAATATTTTTT
Source organism: Solanum lycopersicoides (assembly GCA_022817965.1). Taxonomy (NCBI): domain Eukaryota; kingdom Viridiplantae; phylum Streptophyta; class Magnoliopsida; order Solanales; family Solanaceae; genus Solanum; species Solanum lycopersicoides. The sequence continues at coordinate 5,831 of JAJJBR010000420.1, read as the reverse complement.
ATTTCTTATTTAGTGGTAAAATGATATTACTAGATGATGAGAATTTTAAAAACATTGTCTTAACATTGAACTTTAACACATAATAGTTGTTCTGTTATTGATGGTTTAGATTTATTTTTTGAATTGAAAGTGTTAAGAGAAATAATATGTGTAGAAGATAATGATCTAACGAAAATACACAATCAAATAAAAGACTTGATTCTTTTCTAAAATACACATATTGCTAATGGAATAATGTTAACTGTTTTCTAACTGTTGTCTCAGTCGAAAGAAGTTTTTCGAAACTAAAATTGATTAAATCTTATTTAAGATCAACGATGTCTCAACAGAGATTGAATGAATTAGCCATATTATCAATTGAAAAGGAATTATTAAAACAAAATCGATTATAAAATAATAATTAATGATTTCGCATCTAAAAAAGCTTAAAAAGTAGATTTTAAATAAAACTATATATGATGAAAAAAAATATTATGGTCCCTCCCTCAAATTTTGCTTCAGCCCCCAATCATGTTGAGTTGACCCTGATATCTCTCTATTTAAGCTACACATTTAGCGGCATTCGATATGATCTACTATCTCCGTCCACTTTTAATTGTCATGGTTTCTATTTTTAGAGTCAAATTATAAGAACTTGGAATAACATTTTAAGATGTATTTTTTTTATCATATTGATATGCAAAAAAAATTGCAATTTATAGTACTTTTCGTATAATTTTTGAATATCTAAACTTTTTATTTAAAATATCGAATTAATGTAATCTAATTTAACTTTAAAAATTAATCAAATTGACTTTCGAAAAGCACCACATGACAAATAAAAGTGGACGAAGGGAGTAATTTATGTGTCATCTTTTCAATTTAAACAATTCTTCTTTAATTATATTTTCTTATAATATCTTTTAAATTATCATTTATTATAATTTATAATTTTTGTTAAAATAGATAAATTCTAAATTTAAAACTTTCTCTTTGAAATTATGATTAGAATTAGAAGATTTGATTCTCAAAATTTAAATTGTATCATATAAATTGAGATGAAAAAAAATGTACTTAACTCATTATTAAAAATTTGCTAAAATATGAGGTCAATGGTCAGAGGTAGGGGTGTATAAAATTCAACCGACCAATAAAACGAATAAAAAAATGTTATTGATTTATTATTATTAGGTTATTTAATAATTACTGAATAATCAATTTGATATTGAATTTTAATATTAAGTTATTAGGTTAGCTGATATCTCATTAATAACATAATAATTTACAATTTTAATTTGTAATCATACTTAAACATGAAACAGAAAAAATTGTGAAGCGTGGATGATAAACTGCCGATTTACTTTTTATGGAAATGCAACATCCATCAAGATAAAAGTTGGGTCACAACTAGACTTCTTGGTTTTAATTAGTTTTACTCCCTTAGTTTTAAAAAGAATGATTTCTTTTTTTTTTAGTTTGTTCCAAAAAGAATGACTTCTTTCTTTTTTTGGTAACATTTTAATTTCAGTTTTCCATGTGCATGTTTAAGGCCACAAATCCAAAGGACAATTTTGTACATTTAACCTAAGTTTAATTTAGGACCAGAAGATACAAAAGTCTTCTTTATACTCTTAAACTCCGTGTCAAGTCAAACTAGGTCATTCTTTGTGAAACAGAGAGAGTAATTTATAATTGACTAATAATAGCTTTTACACGATTGTAAATGTCTGCAATTCTATTAACAACATCATTCATATTGTTGTTTGGCTTTTATTATTGCAATTTACAGTTTGATTGGTTTGTTTTGATGTAGGTCTGTATCGGGTCAAAATTGTTGGAGAAATTATATATTTATTCCGAAAGTATTTTCTTATTCATTAAATTGAAAATCGAATCTTAAAGATCGAAAATCGATAAAAATATCTTATTGGTTTGGTTATTAATTTAGCACATTTAAAAATTAAAAAATCGATAAATCAAACAGATAATACTTAAAACCAAACTAACCAATACCCACCACTAGTCAGTGGTGTTTAAAATATGGTGTTTCAATAAATTTAAAGATTCAGTTGATAAAATCATAAGTATAAGAATTCAACTTATGAATTAAGTTAAGTATAAAGGTCTCTAAAGTCGTTAACCCTAAAAATAAGAATAGATAATTCTTTTTTTAACATAAAAACTATTATATACTAACATGATATTAAACACTCATTAAAATATCATATAAAACTAGTTCATTTCTTCAAGAAATATTCTTCAGACTTTTATAATACTCACTTGATTTATGTCATTTACTAACAAAATATCATAAATCGGTACTGTTTTTTCTCAAATAAAAATATACCATAACTTGGTTACAATAAATTCTCTTAAATGATAAATCTCAGCTAACAAAGGGTTAGAGGAAAATTAAATAATTGAAAAGTGGAAAGAGGTGGGACAGAGTTGGTATTATTATATGAGTTTCCACCATCAACATCTTCAAGCAATAATACTACCTGCTTTTTGGAGTTGCTTTATCCTATTTCCAGCAACAGACGCCTGCATTTATCCCCATTAAACATCAATCTCAAGCTTTTACGACGAGTTGGTGTCATAATTATTTGTTTCAATTTATGTGATACTCATTAATTTGATTTGAAACGTAATCAAAAAGATAGAAAGATTTCTAATATTTATGATCTAAACTAAGACATAGATATTTGTGTGCCTATGAGTCTTTTTTTAATTATTATTCACCCTATGTTTGGTACTCACATCGAAGCCCGACTAAATTCGAATCCGCGCCTGGAAATCCACATTAAGGGTTTCCCCCAGTATCTTCTACTCATATTGAAACCAACTAAATTCGAATTCGCGCTTGAAAGTCCACATTAAATATTGGTTAGTTAGCATTTTAATATTAATATTTTGTTTATTAATTTGCTAAAACTTTGGGATCATTTTGTGTAAATGATAAGAATATATAGTTCTGAGATAAAAGTTTGGTGTCTTTGTTTAGTCGATATGTTTAGGATAACTTATTCCACCATTTTTACCATAGTGATGAGATAAGTTATCCCATATACAGGGTGAGATAAATTATCATGTTAGCATGATGGACAACTAAATGATTGTATATAATAATGTAATTATATTAGCATGATCATATACATTTGTTGTAGAATCAGGAATAAATATTGTGATAAATTAATAGCTGATTTAAAGGGATAGCAAGGCAGATTTAGAGGGATTGAATAATAGATTTGTAGAGATAGAATAATTGGTCTATAGAGATAGGATAACGGATCGTTAGGAATGTGTAATCTTTATTTTCTCTATATAATGGAAAGACTCTCTCACTTTGAGAGACATTCAGCACAAAATTGACATGGTATTGGTTGTCTTGTTTCATAAATTTATTTGTAGTTCCTTATAAAAAAAAGATTAAAAATCTTGGTTTTTTATTAACCGTTCATCAAAAATCCCTACCACCTAGGAATTTTGTTCTTGGTCATTCTAATTGCTTTCTTGAGTCTTTATAGTTTTCATAACTATTCAAAAGCATGAATTCACATCACTTTGAATCCTTGAAAAAATTATTCTTCTTGGGAGTTTTAATTTCAGTTGTTTGTTACCGACAAAGAATTATGGGGTCATATAGATGGAAGCTCCTTCTGATGCAACAAAGCCAGGTGAATGGAAGATTAAAGATGCTCGGGTGATGACATTGATACTAGGGTCAATTAATCCTTTTATTGTTCTTAATATCAGGCTGTACAAGACAGCTAAGGCCATGTGGGATTACTTACAAAAGTTTTACAACCAAGATAATAGAGCAAGACATTTTTCGTTAGAGTATGAAATTTCTAATTACTCTCAAAGGTGTCTTTCTGTTCAGGATTATTTTTCTGGATTTCAAATTTTATAGGCTGAATTTACGGATATTGTATATGCTAAAAGATCCATTAAATCTCTATATGTGATTCAGGCAGTTCATGAGCAAAGCAAGCGAGATCAACTTTTGATGAAATTATGCCCCGACTTAAAAAGTGTTCGCTCTAATTTGATGAATCGTGACCTGTCTCCCTCTTTGGATGTTTGATTTAGGGAATTACTTCTTGAAGAGCAATGTCTTGTCACACAAAATGCTTTCAAGAAATAAAATGATGTCACTGTTACATTTGGTGCTTAAGGTAAACGAAACAACAGGCATATGAGTAGAACTCAATGCTACAGTTGCAAAGAAACTGGTCATATTGCTAGAAATTGTAGCAAGAAGTTCTGTAATTATTGTAAACAACAAGGACACATTATCAAATAGTTTCACACGCGCCCTCAAAATCGTACGATCAATACTTTTCAAGCTGGGATAAATCGTTCCACTAATGATAACTCATCTTCAGGACAAGCTCTTACTCCTGAAATGGTACAATAATGGTTGTTTCAGCCTTTTCAACATTGGGATTACAGGGTAATGATGTTACATCTAATTTTTGGATTGTTGATTCAGGTGCTTCCAATCATATGGCCAACTCAACGAGTATCCTACAAAATGTTCGTAAGTATCAAGGTCCATTACTAATATAGATTGCCAATGATAGTAATTTACCCGTTACCAAGGTTGGGGACATTACTCCAACTTTCAAGAATATTTTTTTTAGCAAAGCTCTCAACTAGTCTTATTTCAGTTGGAAAATTGGTCGATAACAATTGTGGTGTGAATTTTTCTTGTAATGGTTGTCTTGTGCAGGATCAAGTGTCGGGGACAATAATCGCGAAGGAGCCTAAAGTTGTATGATTATTTCCTAAATATTTTTTCATTCCTCCCGTTCTATCTTTTGCTTATACTTCTACTTCTAGTAAGATGAGGTTTGTAATAAGCGTCTAGGACATTCAAATTTCGTTGTGTTGTCTCATTTATCAAATTTTGATTTATCGAGAAATAAAATCAATTTTCAGTTGTTTCCATTGATTGTTCTACTCGTAAATTAGGCAAAAGTAAAACTCGTTCTTTTCCTAATTTTGGTAATCGTGCTACGAAGTGTTTTGATGTCATTCATAGTGATTATTGGAAAATTTCACCAATTATTTCTCATGCTCATTTCAAATACTTTGTGACATTCATAGATGATTATAGTCGATTTCCATGAGTGTATTTTCTTCGATTCAAATATGAGGTATTTTCCATGTTCGGGATATTTTTTGCTTACATTGAGACTCAATTTTCTAAATGCATTTGGTTGTGTTTGTTTTGTGCATTTGCCTCCTTCACAGAGCAACAAACTTTCTGTACAGTCTACTAAATGTGCTTTTATGGGTTATAGTACTTCACAAAAATTTTTTATTTGATATGATCCATGTTCTCACAAATTTTGTATTTCAAGAAATGTTATTTTCTTTGAGAATTAGTATTTCTTTCCTATGATTGTAGATTCATCTTCAATTTCTCCTCTTCTTTCTACTTTTGAGGATTTATCATTTTTTTAAGAGTTTCAAATCTGAATTTGTGTATACGTCAACTTTATCACATCCTAACATTGATCCGCCGCCTGAAACTGTACCGCAACTAGAATTTGAGAATTCTTCAAGATCTGATCCTCTTGAGCCTACTCGGAGATCTACAGAGTATCTCGTACTCCCAATTGGTATGATGTTTCCTCTACTTTCTTCAACATATATGTTTCATATTGTTACTCACAAGTTTCCAAGCATGAATGTTGACAGAAAGTAATGGAGGAAGAACTTTTGGCTTTTAAAGAAAATGACACATGGGACATTGTTTCGAGTCCTTCAAATGTCCGCCCTATTGGATGCAAAAGAGTTTATTCAATCAAACTTCATTCTGATGAAACTTTTGATCGGTACAA